>PVJO010003249.1:0-117570 GCA_004026905.1 Hystrix cristata | reverse complement strand
AGAAGGTTAAAAGAAAAGTAAGATGAAAGGGGAAAAAATGGTAAAGTGTAGCTACACTCAGTGCCCTTTTAAAACATAAATGTGTAGCACTCTAAGCCAGGTCTGCAACAGATTCTTCAAGAGAGCAGTAGTGGATCTATACAATGTAACATCATCTATTGGTGGAGAGACCATTTATTCATTCATTCATTTGTAGCCAGGAAATTGCAAATTTATTGCATAACAACTGCCACCAGAATTCTTGGCAGAACTGTCTGTATTTAGGAAAGTATCTTGACAAATTGCTTAGGGATAGAGAATGAGGTCCAGATAGAATTTTACAACATTATTTGGATCAGACTGCCATGTTCATGCATAGGCGAGTGGAAGACTTATCTGCTTAACCATTTATTCCTAAAGAAACACAAAGCCATTTTTAAAAATGGTAGAAGTTATCAGGATAGAACCTTTTGTAGAAAAACAAGAAGATACACAGAACTATTTTCTGTTCATATATTTTATGAGAAATATAGCTGAAGAGTGGGAGCCCTGGGTTTAACTGTTGAGATTAGGTAAAGGTAAGGTCTTGTGCCACATTGCCCATAGAGCTTCTCTGAAGAAATTTGTCCAAGTATACCCATTAAAAAAAAAATGTAGGGTTTCTAATTCTAGCAGGAAGTCTAGCTCTTCTACTTAAAGGCTTGGTCAGAATTCTCTGAACTTGTTTCTTCATTTGAAAAATTGAAGGCAGGACTCTGCATTTTATTTTCTATATGCAGTTATACATGTATGTTTATAATGTTTCATAAGACTGAATTCTTATTTTAAGACTCACATTTTGTTGGTAAAATTGTCTATATCACTAATGATGTTTTTGACTGCATGTAACAAATCTCCATTTTAGCTAGCTCATATGCTTTGGGGGATTTATTTGTTCTTTTAACTGAGAGAGCTAGGATTCTAGGTAATGAGTAGGTATGACTCCATCAGCCTCCAACTCTGCCTCTCTATGGTTTGCTTGTCCCCTCCCTCTTGTGGGCCAGCACATTCTCAGTCTGACAGCAAGGTGACTATACCATTTCCTGGTCTCAGTCTGCCCATAGCACTGAGAGATCCAGTAGGAGAGATCATCTCATTCATTAACATCACTCTTAAGTATAAGAACGCTCTTACCATAAAACTTCTACAAAAACCTTCAATTTCATTTGATTGGCCAGAATAGTCACATGCTCACTCCTGAACCAATCCCATTGGCCTGAAAAATGCTACCCACTAAGGTCTGGATTCTTAAACTAATCTCTGCAGCAGGGGAGTAATTACCCATAGACCAATAAGGCCCACACACAACCAAATGGGTCTGTGAGGGATCCCTGGACAAAATCAGAGTGCTGTTCAGAACAGGCAAAAGGAAATGGACTCTTCAAAGTTCATTCTGTACAAGAATATAGAATACACTATTTCATCCCAGAGGCTGCTGAACAGGATACAGCCACATCTGATAACTAAAGCCTGCAACGTTCACAAAGTTGGAGTCTGCCAGATCTTTATCTCACAAAGTCTAAGAATTTCCACAAGGAAATGAGAAACATGTAAACAGTTACCGCTTTGTGAGTGATTGTATACTAGCATAGGTGAAACCAATTGTTTCCACTCCATATGGGACACCAATCAGTTCAATTACTCGAAAAGGAAAAAAACCCAGAAAACTGAAGAACCAAAACTGCTCCAATATGTTATCATTGGGAAAAATATTAAAAAGATTACCTCTTCAAACAGAAAAATAGGTAAGATGTTGAAAAGAATCAATCCAAAGTGGAAAAAGGCTTGAATTGCTTTTTTTTTGCAGCAGCAGCAGCAGCAGGGGAACACAGACAGAAAAATAAGTATAATACCGGAAAAGATCAATTAGAGACTGAGCAGTTTTAACAGCTGTTTTAATCATCAATCATTAATATCTATTTTCATTTCACCAAGTTCATACTAAGAATTTCATGTTTTTTAAGTGCTATATTTATCCATTTCGTGGGTGTGGTGGGCAGTCTGTCAGTCCCTCACTGCTCTGGGCTCAGCCGGACGTAGGAGCAGCTTGACCCCTCCTTGCAGCCTCTGTGGAGGGCCCCTGCCACGCCAGGCTGCCCTGTGCTGTCACACGGTCACATGCTCCTCCGGCTGCCTCCCTCCCCTCCACAGGAAGAGAGTGTCTCAGAGGCCATGTCCCGAGAACATTAGATCTTCCTTTTGAGCACCTCAGTCCTTCCTCTGCTGTCACTGCAGACGGGTCACTGACTTACTGAGCTCCTGCCACCTGGACAGAACTATACAAAACACCGTGTGGCCGATGAGCCAGATCACTGGCTCCTGAGAATCCCACAACCTTCCTAGAGATAAAGCACCAGCAGGAAAGAAAGATCACATGCATATCAGAGAGCTGATGAACTCCCAAAGGGCAATGAGTATGGGCGGGAACTGTGTCTTCCACTTCCCAGGGGACGGCCACCTGTGTGCAGGATGGGGAGGACCGGCATGAATGGAGAACAGTGGGAAAAAAGAATAGATTAAAGATGAAACTGCAGAAGGCCTTGGAAGAAGATGGCAAATTAGACCCAGTATGCCAGTGTTGGCGAACCTCGGGACTGGGCTGCAGTAGGCACGCAGATCCCTCTCTGTTGGCATGCTAGCCAAGTCACCTCAGCAGCCAAGCATTGGATAGCAGTTTTTTTTGTTTTTGTTTTTTGATTTTTGTTTTTTTCTAAACTCAAACCTCAGTATTCTGGTTTAACTAAATGGGTTTTGGATCGCAGTTTGGGCACTCGGGCTCTAAAGTTTCACCATCACTGCAGTAGGCCAAGGAAAAGGGGACTCCCCAGAGCAGGAATGTGATGCTTCCTTCACATTAAACCCAGGGCTTAATCCTGGCTCAACCATGTAACAGCCACGTGACCCTGGGAAAGGTACTTATCCTGTCTGAGCCCTAGTTTTCACATGTAAATAAAGAAAAATAAAGTTGATATTCTCAAGTTGTACTGTTCAGTGTGGTAGCCACTAGCCACATGTGGCTGCCACTAGCCATATGTGGCTGTCGCCCTTAAAATGTCACTAATTCAAATTCAAATGTGTTGTAGGTATGATATACATGTCAGGTTTAGGAGACTTGGTAATTCTTTATATTTTTTACATCCCCAAATGATAACATTGGCTATATTGTGTTAAAAAAGTAACATTATGCAGCTGAAGATTTAGCTCAGTGGTTAGAGTGCTTGCCTGGCAAGCACAAGGCCCTGAGTTCGATGCCCAGCACCAAAAAGAAAAGAAAAAAAAAAGTAACATTATGAAAATTAACTATTTCTTTTTACATTTTTAATGTAGCTATGAGAAATTTTTAAATTACTTTGCAATAATGTTAGGCTTTAGGAAACAGTTCTTTTCACTAATGAAAACTGGAAGTAGGATTTTGTTCCTTAATGTCTTTAAAATCAGCGAGTGGTAATTTGTAATCAAGGCCACAATTTCCATCCATGATCTTTGGCCATGACCTCCCTCTTTGACTCTGGGCTGGGCCTATTAGTCAGTTTTATAATAGGACATTAGCAAACAGAGTGCAAGCAGGGGCTGTCAAACTGCTATGTACACATCAAGGCTTGCTCTCTTGCTGCTCTTTGGAACTTTAAGGTAATCACCATGTGAACAAGTCCAAGCTAGCCTGCTGGGTGAGAAAAATACATAGCCAAGAATCCCCATTGCTTCGGCTGACTTCGAGCCGACCACCAAATATGTAAGTGAGGCCATTTGAGACCATTCAACCCTAACTGAGCTGTCCATCTGACCCATAAAATCCTAAGTTTTAACATAAGTTTTGGATTGTCTTGCTCTGCTACTAATGGCAACCAGTAGATCGTGGACCCGTGACAACAATAATGTTAGAATCTTCACTGGAACCTGGGAAAGGGTGGAGACTAGTAAAATCCAGTTACTCTGATTCTATTA
This sequence comes from Hystrix cristata, assembly GCA_004026905.1. NCBI lineage: Eukaryota > Metazoa > Chordata > Mammalia > Rodentia > Hystricidae > Hystrix > Hystrix cristata. The sequence goes on along the minus strand of PVJO010003249.1, from coordinate 113,607 downwards.
GAAGGGGATATTTGCAACCCCAATCAGTCACGTGCTCAAATGTGTACACACACTCACTCATACACACACACACACACACACACACACACACTTACACACAAAGAGAATTAGAAATGTTAATAGTCCAGACTACAAATCTTTCCCAGGGCTTTTCAGTTCTTTTGGGCATAAAGACTTCTTTTTCTGTCAGTAAAAATCACTTGGACACTTGTACTCTGGTAGTTATTAATAACTGTTGACTGAGAATATACATAATATGTAGAGTCCATGCTACTATTTGCATGTCATTATGAAACTGAGGTAATAGATGATTTTCTAGATGGATCAATTGGAAGATGGGTCAACTTCCCCCCAGAGCTGACTCAGCCTTTAGATAGGACAAATAGCTCTTGGAAGGGAATCAGGGCTGCTCTTTAGCCCTGTATGAACCCTGTCACAGCTGGACCTGAGCAGGAGCATAACTTTTGCAGCTATTACAGTTGAACGGGCCAATAGTAGTCCAGGTTCTTGTGTTCAACGAGGAAAGAATTGCCAAGCATACACTCAGTAGTAAGCAGTAAGCAGCTATGTTTATTGAAGGTCACAGGAAGTTGTGCTCAGGGCCAGTCTGTGGCAACAAAGGTATAATACAGATCAAGAAAAGTGCCAGGGCAACGGAAAAGCACTGTACACGGGTCAAAGATAGCAGCAGCAGAAAGGATAAATGGGGGCTGATAATTCAGTCTTTCAAAACTTGAAAGCCAGACCTCTCTGTTTGAGGCACCTCCCGCTAAATCTCCCACGGCTTCGGTGCTCAGGCACCTGCGCGCTCACCTGTGGCATCACAATCGTCTGGGCTTTTGTTATTTATTTTCTGCCTTTCTTGGGATAACGGAAGCAGGCATAGCCATTGAGCACTGTTTAGAGTTAAGTGGAGGAAACGGAGTGATTCACTCGGCTCCTCTATTTCTAACTGTAGGACAGCCATAGGGTGGCCCTGATGACACAAAGATGCTATGGATTCAGCCAGGCTTCAAAGTCAAGTTGTGTTTGATTCACAACAATAGTGCCATGATGAATTTGAAAAATAATCATTCTTTATTCTACAAACAAAGCTTTGGGGGTACAAATGATTCAGACTTCTTGCTGTAACTTTATTTCTCCTGAGGGTCTATAGTTTGCAAATGGGCAGATCATTCAAAGTTGTCTAATGACCACAAGTAAGCAGGATTCAGGAGCAGATGTTGTCCATCTCTAGCCCAAAATCACAGTTCACAAATGCAGATCAAGGGTGAGAACTGAGGAGGGAGATGAGGGTCACCCTACCACTACACTCACAGGATTGATTAGGTGTTCAATGATTAGGGGTTCCCTTTACGTTTTACTCACATGTTTTTGTATTTATTTTAGTGTGGAAAAAATGACTATGAATAGATAATTTTAGCATAAAATCCTGAGTTATTAATTAATAACCCTTAGGTTTAACCAGGAGCTAATTTAGGCAATTAATTATCGCAGAATAACCATGATACACCACCTTAAAAACTGCTTCACTGTATCAAGGAATCCCTCAAGGGCACAGTTTCCAAAGATGGGCACAAATGCCATCCTGTCATTCCTCTCATCCTGCCATACACTGAGATTAAAAAAAAAACAGCACACAGCAGAAGTGGAAAGCTTACTTTTTTTATTTTCTAGCTTCTTGCCTTCATATCTGTTAACTCCTCTCTTGAGATGGTGTGGTCCTTTGTAACAATGGCTCGTGTTTAATAAGGTATTTAGTTTTTTGAAACCCTTTCATTGAACCACAAATCATAAACCACAGAACTCTTTTCAAGAGTCAAAAATGAAATGTTTTCACAATAATCTCATAGGATAACTAGGGAATATATTATGGTTTTGTCTGCTTCAGAGATGAAAGAATTGAAGGACAGAGATGGTATCCCCAAATCATTAGCAGAATTAGTCTATGCAGATATCTCTCCACTGCATGAAGTTGCTTTAGACAGGGCAAGGGCAAATCACAAAATACCATATTTTCCAACTTTTCTGTTACTCCAAGCCAGTAGTGTGCCAGCAAATATTTAACAACTGGATCTCCAAGTGAAAAAGCTCTGATACATAGCATTTAATAATATTCCATGGTGTGAATACTCCAATGATGGTTAATTTCCAGCTACAATATGATATCACTGAATACAAAGTTGGGAGGAGATGTGGATAGCCTACAATTATTTAACATTTCTGCCACACAGATGCAGCAGACGGGTGCATCTGGGTGAGTCCTGGAGGCTGACCTTGGGTACTACATATGGTGCCTCTTTCAGGTCACTGTTCCCCTTCTCTGCTCCCCCACCTCTGTGAACTAAGCAGCTTTGCTCCACCAGGTCCTTCTGCCAGGAGGTTTCTGCCTTAGAGCCTGCTGAGCATGTACTGAATCTCCTAAAACTGTGAGCCACATTAAACCTCTCTTCCTTTAAGTTGTGGGTGGTGGGTAGCATGTCTCAACATTGGGAAAGCCGACTAATAAAGAGCTCATGTTCACAAAGCTAGTTGGCATCAAAGCTGGAACTATTTCAAGTCTTCTAACCTCTGGTCTGGGATCTTCCTACCTACAATGGGGTGCCCCGACTTTGCCCCCACTCCAAGGAAAGGCAGCCAAAACTAAGCAAGAAATTAAAAGCACAGCTGGAACAGTGGTTCTCAATCAACTTAGCACATTAGAATATTTTGAAAGCGTTTCTAAATTTTCTAATCACTGAGTCCTACTCACTGGTATTGCTCTAGAGAGAACCACGGGATTTTGTTTTTCTTTCAAAGATCCTTAATAATTATTATATGCAGCCACAGTTGAAAATCATTGCATCATTATAACCACTGCCACCATCATCATCATCTTCAAACTACAGCAGTCCACAAAAAGTTATAACTGTTCTGGTAAAAGATCATGTTAGTTAAGGAATGACAGATTTTTAATTATGCCAGGAGTACTGAAAATACTTCTATTTCCACTGTTACTGCTAATTTAGTGTACTTTCTGCATACATAAAAAATATGTTATTTAAGAGAAAGAAAAAGGACAATGAACAGGAGCATCTTAGCCTGCCTGGATTAAGACTCTGGACCCAATTTGCTCATGGCACAGTGACACATAGAAGCAACACCCACTACCAGGAAATCACAGTGGTCAAGCAGGCTGGACTTTTGCACTCTCAGTGTGAAAAATGCTTATAAGGCAAATCAATATGCACAAAAAAGGAGATACTTATCTTTCTTAAGAAGCAAAGGTAACAAACTATTTTAAGTATTTTAAAACTATTTTTAATAAAGCCATCGCAAGCAAAAACTGACTTTGCTAATTTACAAGTCATTTCTCCTCCCGATCAAAACACTCAGACAATCCTTCAAGGCACAGAATGACCTACCCCTTACATCGGCTGTATCTGGAGGGTGAATACATGCTGCAAAAGTGTGCAACTGGGTCTCTCAGGAGCAGCACGAAGCTGAGTCAGGCTAGTAGCTGGAAATCAGTTATGGTGAATGTATTCCTGACACGAAAATTAGCAGTTTCTACAAATCAGGTCTTCCCCACTCCCCAGAATCTGTAGTTAAACGTTTGCCATCGTACTACTTGTTATATCATAATATCATATTTCCCACAAGATTCTTCCGTTAGCAACCTTTCCTCTTATGGGGAAAAATAAAATCACTCTGCCCTCTGGAAGACAGCAGTTTCTTCTGCTGAAGTGCATGAGCCAAATTTTCTTCCTCTCCCACCAGCGGTTTGATGGCGTGCAGACAGCTAGGGCCATCAATCAAAGGGGTTTCCATACCACCGTGATGACTTGTCCCCAACCACTTCCTGTAGCCACTTCTTCCAGGTTATTCTAAGAGAAAAAGTTCAGATTTATGAAAATCCACTTAATGTTATTTAACTGGGTCAGCAGTTGGGCTGGTTATGAAATATGTGTCTGGATCGGAAATGTGGGTACAGACTGCCAAGCTTTAAAGAATTAGGAAAAACATATATGGCAAATGTGGAGAAAAGTAGGATGAGTCTCCTTTGAAAGCTGTAACTCCAGCCTTGCCCCTCTCCAGGTCCCTTTCCACCTCCCAGATAATGCGATCCTTCTCCCCACTGGAGTGCATCATGCTTTCTTCAAAGACCGGGAGATAATGGAATGGCAGGAAAATCAATCCCTCATTACTACACTGGTTTGCTGCTTGGTAAATGGAAAGTAAATTCTTCCTCCTCCTAAGTAGGCAGAAACAAGCTCTGGGAGACATGCTGATGACTCCCCTCTTGTGCCCTGAACCAGAGTCCACACACGCTGTGCTGCCCACACATCTCATTTGAGGAAGTCAGGTGCATCAGGAGACAGGACTTTCTGCTTCCTTACTCTCCCCAAAGAAAGTACATCTCACTATAGTATAATATAATGACATAATTTTTTTCACTACTGGAGATTGAACCCAGGGCATTCACACTGAACTACCACCGCAGTCCTTTTTTAGTTTTTTTAAGACATTGTCTCACTAGGTTACTAAATTGGGTGTCAACTTGTGATCCTCCCTCCTTAGCTGTCCAGAACACTGAGATTATAGGGATGTATCTCCATGCCCACCTCACAATATATGCTTTTTGACGAGATATATTCAATTGACTCCTAACAACCATAATAGCTACCATTTAATTAAGCATTTATCATGCGCCAAGCATCATGTTTTAAACAGATTGTTTTTGTTGTCGTTATCAACAACCCTAAGGATAAATTCTATTTTTATCCCCACTTTACAGCAGAGCAAACTAATTGAATAAATGGCTCATGATCACTTCAGCAGAATGTGGATTCAAAACAGTTCCTATTTGACCATGGCTTTTAACCACCTTGTTCCTTTCTGATGAGCATGCCTCAGAATCAGAACCAGAAGCAAACAAGAAATTGGAGCAGATGGGAGTACACAGTTTTGCAAAATAATGACCTCCCTGGCGCTGGGAGGATTCAAAGAGATGTTGAAAGAACATTTCCAAATGTGGTGGGCTTTCTGCTATGAGGCGAGTGATCGATCAAATCTGTTGCTCGTCAAAGGTACTTATTCACCAGAGAAACAGAGAGCATAGTTTCACAAGATCCAATAAGAAACGAGGGGCAAAATGCAAAGATTTGAACCATCATAAGGAAGGGCTTACTCTGAATTTATTTTTAATTGACAAGTAAAAAGTGCACATATTTTTGGTGTACAAAGTGACGTTTTGAAATACGTACATGGAGTGGAATGGCTAAGTTGAGCTAATTTATATATTCTTAATTTCCCATACTTATTTTGCGGTGAGAACACTTAAAATCTACTTTCTTAGAGATGTGTCAGGAATAGATTATACTGTTACAAACTAAAGTCACCAAGTTGTACTATAGATTGCTTGAAACTATTTCCCTGTCTAAGTGAAATTTCATATCCACTGACAAACATTTGCCCAGACCCTGCTTCCCCAGCCCCTGGGAACCATTTTCCTCTCTGCATCTATGAATTCAACTTTCTTAGATTCCACAGGTAACAGAACTCATGTCATATTTGTCTTTCTTTGCTTAGTTTATTTCACTTAACATACTGTTCTCCAGGTTCATCCACACTGTTACAAATGACAGAACTTTCTTTCTTCTAAAGGCTGTATAGCATTCTACAGTTATATATGCCACATTTTCTTTATCTTTTCATCCACTAATAGACACTTAGGTTGATTTTGTATCCTGTACAGTTTAAATAATGTCACAATGAACATGGGAGTGCAGATATCTCTTAGTCATAGTAATTACATTTCCTTGGAAATATACCCAGAAAGGGGATTGCTGGATCATGTAACAGTTCTATTTTTAATTTTTGGAGGAAACTCCATACCACTTTCCATAATGGCTGTACTAATTTATATTCCCACCAACATGTATAAGAGTTCCCCGTTCCCCACATCCTAGCCAGGGTTTGTTTTTTATCTTTGTGATGATAGCCCTTCAAACTGGGATGAGATTATATCTCATAGTTTTGATTTGTGTTTCTGTGATGATTGGTGAAACTGAGCATTTTTTCATGGATTTGTCAGCCACTTACTTATGTGTCTGCTTTTGAGAAATGTCTTTTTAGTTCTTTATTCCATTATAAAATCGGATTGTTTGCTTTCCTCACTCATTTTTGTTTTGTTTCTTTTCTTGCTATTAAGTTTTTCAAGTTTCTTACATGTTTTAAATATTAACCTCCTATTGGATGGTTTGGAAATTTTTTTTTCCATTCCTTGAGTTGTCTTTTGCTTTACTGCTGTTTCCTTTATTATACAGGAACTTTTTAGTGTGATGTAATCCCATTTGTCTATTTTTACTTTTGAAGGGCTTAAGAAAGGGCTTTTATAATTATATGCTGTGGGCTAGTATCCCCTAGGGATCCCACGACTTTCTCTCCAGACTATTTATGGGAAAGCTGATGACTGACCACAGGACCACAGGTGGAGTCCTTTTGCCCCTATCTTGGCCCAGGACTCTCCCTCACCTGGAATCCAGCCCCACTTTCCTAATCCATCTCTCCCTCCTGTCTCTTTGCAGCCTAGCCTGTTATCACACTGATCTGAATTATCACCGCTACCACCATTCAAACCTTTCTCACTTTTATTCTCTTGCTGAAAGACCTCTTAGCTTCCAGTGGCAGACTGAGGTCACAGACAAGTGGAATAAAGCAGAGAAGAGGATGCAGGATATTTATTAGTGAGAGCTCTCGAGAGCATACCTGTGGAAAGGAGGGAGTTAGAGTTGGACGCATGGAGAAGCTCAGCTCCTAAGTCATTAAAACAAGGTTTTAGATGCCCATTTTTGGATTGGGTCTTTGAATTTGGGAGGTTTAATTTTTTTGAGTTCTTTGTATATTCTAGATGTTAGACCTTTGTCTGATGGATAGCTAGTAAAAATTTTTTCCCAGTCTGTGGGTTTTCGCCCTGCTCTATTTGTGATTTCTTTTGCTGTGCAAAAGCTTTTTAATAGCATGTGGTCCCAAGCACTGATTCTTCATGTTGTTTCCTGTGCTGTTTGGGTTATGTTCATAAATTTTTTCCCTACCCCTATGTCTTCAAGGGTTCTTCCTATTTTATTCTCCAGTAGATTTAGTGTTTCTGTTTTAATGTAATGAATAAACATCTCTCAGATGAAGAAATTAAAAAGGCAAATAAATATATGAAAAAGTGTTCAACATCACTAGTCATTCGAGAGATGCAAATCAAAACAACATTAAGATTCCATCTCAATCCAGAAAGAACCACGTTTATGAAAAAATCAACCAGTAACAAATGCTGGCGGGGCTGTGGGGAAAAAGGAACCCTCCTCCATTCTTGGTGGGAATGTAGACTGGTCCAGCCACTATGGAAATCAATATGGAGATTCCTCAAACAACTAGAACTAGAGGTTCCATTTGCTCCAGCTATACCCCTACTGGGGATCTTCCCAGAAGAACTGGAATCCTCATATCATAGGGATGTATGCACAACCATGTTCATAGCAACACAATTTGTAATAGCTAAGTCTTGGAAGCAGCCTAAATGCCCAACAACCAATGAATGGCTAAAGAAAATGCGATTTTTCTACACAATGGAGTACTACAGTGCCATAAAAAAGGATAAACTAGAGTCATTTGTATGTAAATGGATGTTCCTTGAGAACATACTATTAAGTGAAATAAATCAGACACTTATGAGTACACATCGAATTGTTTCTCTAATATGAGAAACCATGGATGTAAAAAAGGATAAAGAGGTGTAATAGATATAATCTAAAAGGAAGATAATATTCCAAGGAGAGGAGCATTGGACAGAGAGAGGGGGAGAAGTGGGAAGGGAAAAGAGGGCTAGAAAAAGGAAAGGGAATTCATGGAGAAATGTGAATATACCTGCTGTAAATAGGGAAGGAAATAGAGGGGAGGGGTGGGGAAGAGGGGGGAGAACCAAGACGCACTATGAAAAAAAAAAAAAAAACCCAAGGCTTTAGCTAACCCCACAGGAGTTCTGAAGCTGGAGTGTTCCCTACCCCTTCGAACACCAGTCACTAGGTGGAGGCTACTCTGGAAAGCTGCCACGAGCTTGGGCCAGGCAGTTGTCTGCAGAAAACAGAGATTACAGAAAAGGGCTGAGAACACGGGCCATTCTCCGGCAGCACTTCCTCAAACCATGAGAATAAATCCTTGGGAATGAAGGGCAATCTGGTCATTGCACAGCCCAAACAAACAGAACACCACTCAGCTCCTTAGCATGACATACAAGGTTCCTCCAGTCTAACCCCTGCTGCGTCTCCAACCCCGTCTCTGTCTTCTCCCTACTGGCCCAGCAGGCACATTACACTGCTCAGGGCATCCTCGGGTGTGCTGCCACTTTCGTGATTTATAGACACAACACCCGCTTACTAAGATGCCCTTTCCTGTTCAGTTTGCTGTTGACTCTTGTGACAAATTATCAAAACTCAGTGGCTTAAAACAACATGCACTTATTTTCTGACAGTCCTGGATATCAGAAGTTCAAAATCAGTCGGGCGGAGCTGAAATGAAGGTATCGCAGGCCCTTGCTCCCTTCGTGGGTTCTAGGGAAGAATTGGTTTCCTTGTCTTTTCCAGCTCCAGCGTTGTATGCTTGGCATTCCTTGGCTCAGGACTCCTTCCTCCGTGTGTGTGTGTGTGTGTGTGTGTGTGTGTGTGTGTGTGTGATTTTATTTAAAGGATTTTTTCCACTTTTTTGGGCATATTGGTTATACAGATTAGTGGGTTTCATTTTGGCAGATTTGTACATGCATATAACATAATTTAATCATTCTCCCATTACCCCTCACTCTACCTTGCCCCCTAATTCATGTTTTCTGGGGAGTTCAATGTGTATAACACATTTTGATCACAGTCATGCTCCCCAATACCTACCCCCTCTTCCTTTCCCTTCTTTCTTTTCTCTTGTCTAGCAACAGTCTCCAGTCCACTTTCTTGTCATCATTTGTAGAGCGTACATATAGGGAGAACATGTGATATTTTTCTATCTGAATCTGGCTTACATTGCTCAACATGACAATCTCCAGATCTATCCCTTTTCCTACAAATGACAAAATTTTGTTATTTTTTTATGGCTGAAAAATTCATATATATAATTATATATATAATACATATAATTACATATATGTGTAATTTTCTTTATCTACTCATCTACTGCTGGGCACCTAGGCTGATTCTATATTTTGCCTATTGTATATTGTGCCACAATAAACATTCAAGTATCCCTATGGTATGCTTGCTTTAATTTATAGGCCATTTATACTTCTTCCTTGCAGTGTCTCTATTCACTTTAGTTGTCCATTTTTTGACTGAGTCTTTTGTTTTTTGGGGGGGTCTGAGTTCTTTATATGATTCTATGTATTAGTCCTCTGTCTGATGAGTTGTTCCCATTCTGTAGGTTTTGACCACTTGTTTTGAATTGCAATTACTTCTGTCTTCCCCGTTGCCTCCTTAATCTATACTCTGCTCTGCTTCCTCCTTAGTACCTCCTTCTTATTTAAACATAGAATGTAGTGTTCATTTTTTAAAAGCACCCCCCTTCATTAGAATAGAAGATAAATAAGGGCAGAGCTTATTTTGGCCATATACCAAGGACAGATATAACTGGATCAAATGGTAGCTCTATCTAAAGACAGAAGCAAAGCATCTTGCTTCATTGTTACTGACTTCTGCTGCTGTGTCTGCTGCTAAATCTACCTTTGTTCCCCTTTATAAAGTTACTTACAACTGCACTTAGGGTCCCCCTGGATGATACAGGATAATCTCTCCATCTCGAGATACTTACCTTAGTCATATCTGTGAAGTCTCTTTCGCCGTATTATCCCCGGCTCCATGGATTACAACCTGGATGTCTTTGAGGCCCACTATTCACCTACCACAACTGCCTTGACCATCAGCACCTTTAGATCTCAGCATAGTTGTCACCACTTGTGTGAAATATCACTTCCCCAACACTCTTTCATTCCTAACAGTTCATCCATATCTTTCCTCTATCAGTTGCCTTGATGTGTTGTACTTCATTCATGAAACAGTGAATTCACTCATTAATTGAGCACCTTCCGTGTATTAGTTTTTAGGATTATAGCAGTGAACAAATCAGACATAAAGCTCTGCCCTTATTTATCTTCTATTCTAATGAAGGGGGCAATTTTAAAACATGAACATTACATTCTATGTTAAAATAAAAGGAGGTGCTAAAGAGGAAGCAGAGCAGAGTATAGATTAAGGATACAACAAGGGAAGACAGAAGTAATTGCAATTCAAAACAAGTGGTCAAAACCTACAGAATGGGAACAACTCATCAGACAGAGGACTAATATGTAGAATATATAAAGAACTCAAAAACATTAGACCCCCCCAAAAATAAAAGACTCAATCCAAAAATGGACAGCTAAAGTAAATAGATACTTCAAGGAGGAAGTACAAATAGCCAATAAATACATGAAAAAATAACACACGGAAATGCAAATTAAAACAACACTGAGATTCCATGTCACTCCAGAAAGAATGGCTATCACCAAGAAATCAAATAGTAACAAATGCTGTCGAGGGAGTGAGGGAAAACTAATCCTTCCACATTGGTGGAAATGTAAACTGATACAATCACTACAGAAATCAGTATGGAGGTTGCTCAAAAAACTAAAATAAGAAATTCTACTCGACTCAGCTATCCCCTTCCAGGTATCTTCCTGAAAGAGTTAAAAACATGATATTACAGTGACACATGCACACCCATGTTTATAGGAGCACAATTCATAATTCATAATTCACAATTATAGCTAAATCTTGGAAGCTGCCCATACGTCCATCAACAGATGACTGGTGAAGAAAATGTGGTATTTATACACAATGGAGTACTACTCTGCCATAAAGAAGGATAGACTTGAGTCATTTGCAGGAAAATGAATGCACCTTGAGACCACAGTGTTAAGAGAAATACATCAGACACTCAAGTTGAAATACTGCATGGTTTTTCATATATGAGAAATCCAAAATACAAAGAAAAGAGCAAAATAAAAGATAGGTAATAGGAAATACAGAGATAGATTTTGTTCAAAAGGGAAGGGGATCAACAGTGGGGAGGGGAGGGAAAGGGGATGAAAAAAAGGAATTCGGATGTGTTTTGTATGTATACCAGCCCCCCACAAGTAATATAATCATTATGTAATGCAAATATATACTAATACTAATAAAAAATAAAAACAAACAAACAAAAAAACCAGATGGTCAAGGAAACACTCACTCAGATGGCGATATTTAATAAAGCCTTAAAGGAAACTGTGGTAGCTATCTGGCAGGACAGTCTTCTAGGTAGTGGGAAATGCCAGTGCACAGGCCCTGAGGCCTACATGTCAGGGACAGAGAGCAGAGCTCTGGGAGAGTTTTGAGCAGAAGAGTGACATAATCTCACCTCAAAGGGCTCACTTTCCCAAAGCTATCACATGCATACTCCACCGAGTATGCATTCCTCAGCATGGGGGGTGTCTGTTCTCACAGAATATACTATACGACACAGTAACTCCAAAGGCAACTGTAAGAGGAGAAAATGGAGGAAAGGCCAGGGCAGAAGCAGGAAGACCAATGACAACAATCCAGGCAATCTGTTTCCAGAAGTGCTGCGTCCCAACACCAGTACAGCGCCCGGTGTGTGGTAGGCTCACAGAGAGTGAATGGCTGCGCTTTTCCACTGCAGTGTGAGAACTGAGGAGTTGAACCTCCTTTCTCTTTCAGGGATTGACTGGTTACTTGTTGGAGTCATATTTGTTGTCTGAGGGGTACACCAGACAAGTCTTCAAATCTACAACACTGTCCACCCAACCTAATTTGGGCCTCTCCACTAGGATGTTCTGCTGTTGTCTCCAATTCTACATGTTTAAAACTGAATTCATTTCTTTCCATCTCACCTGAAACAACTTCCTCCTGGCTTCCTTCACCTATGGATGATGGCACATTTGCCCATTTGGTTGGATCCTTGTAATCTGTACCAATCTCATCCAGTCCCAAGTTCTGAGACATCTTCTCTTCCAGTTCTACTGCCCATCCCCAAATCCTGTCCTCGCAGTGTCTTCCTAGGAGCCAGCAATGGGTCTCAGTCTTACCCTATTCTCTGCCTATGCCCAAGTTCCTGCATCTCGCCACCCCTCCTCACTCTGGGGATGTTCTCTTATCTTTTCTCCACCTCCAGCATCTACCTTCAAACCCAACCCATTTGTTAGTCTTTACTGTTCCCATTTCTCCACGATTGTGTCCTCAGAATTTCTCCATACTTTATGATCTGGTATTTGGCAATATCTAGGGAGGAGACAATGGATAAGGAAAAGAGAACAAGTTTTGGAGGCAGGCAGATGGGATTTAAATTCCAGCTCAGCCACTTCTCAGTGTGATCTTGGGAATTCACTCATCCTTCCGTGGGCCCTAATTTCTTCACATGAAAGATTTTTAAAGCATTTTAGAATTTACAGTGTGCCACACAGACTTGTGTGAGTATCCAAAGTGTTTACAAAGCACCTTGTATACATTAGGCACTGATAAATGCTGCTTTCTCCTTCCCCACCTGCCTGCCCTTTGCCTACCATTCCACTGTTTGCAGCTGGCACCTTGATTCTTTTCCCTATTGCTTCATTATACTTAGGTACTTTAATTATATATATATATATATACACACACACACACACACACACACACACACACACACACATATATATATATATATATATTTATGTAACACATTTTATTCCAGACCTCAGCAGTCCATCTTAGAATAAAAATTATGGGAAACACTTTCTTGGCAATTACCTGCTTGGATGTGTGTCAAAATCACCTGTTCAATTGGTGGTGTCAATTTTTAAAAAGTTATTTAAGGTTGAAGGTATAACTCATGCTAAACAGGAACACACAAGCACGTAGAAGACCCCGGGCTCATCCTCATCACCACAAATATATATAAAAATAAAATTTATTTGGGTATCTTTAAACATTCTACAGTAGAAGAGAACAATATATGAACCTCCGTGTACCTATTTCCTAGCTGTGAAAATCATTAATTCTTGTCACTTTTTCTTAACCTATCTGCTACCCTCAATTTTTAAAGCAAATCTTAGATATCATATTGTTCTGCTTATAAATAATTCAATAGGTATCTCTACCAAAAGGACTTGTCGTAGTCTGCTACAGCTACCACAACAAATACCAACAATCAATGGCTTAAACAACAGAAATGTATTTTCTCATAGTTCTAGAAGCTGAAGTTCATATCAAAGTGCTGATAGGATTGGTTCCTGCCGAGGCCTCTTTGCTCTGCTTGCAGTTAGATGGCTGCCTTTTTACCATGTCCACACATGGCCCTGTTGGAGTAGGGTCTCATCTTAATCAGTTACCTCTTTAAAGGTCTGCTATGGTTTGAATATGGGTAAGGTTCCCCAAAGATCCATGTGTCAAAGCCTTGGTCCCCAGGATGGCATTACTGGCTGAGGCTATGGACCTTTAAGAGGTGGGGCCTAATGAGAGGTCCTCAGGTCATTAGAGGCATGCCCCCTGAAAGGGACTGTGGGACCCAAGCTTGTCCCAACCCGTCATCTCTGCTTCAAGGCTGATCATTTGAGCTCTGTCTCCAATTTAAGTTCTTGCAGTGCTATACTATGCATGCACACCAGAGGCCCGAACCAATGGGGTTGTCCAGTCTTGGACTTGAGCCTTCATAACGCTGAGCCAAAACAAATCTCTCTTTACTTTATAATGGGCCTGTGACAAGTAAGTCATTATACTGATTCAAAGTGCTGGGCGTGGTGGCACACATCTGTAATCCCAGCACTAAGGAGGCTGAGGCAGGAGGATCGCTTTGAATTTGAGGACAGCCTGGGTTGCATAGTGAGTTCAAAGTCAGCCTGAACTACATAGTGAAACCCTGTCTCAAAAAAAAAAAATCATTATAGTGATGCAAAATTAATACAAGGGCCTTCTCCAAATAAAGTCAATTAGAATTAGAGCTGGGAATTAGAGCTGTGACATATGAATTTAAGGAAAACACAGTTCCATTCACAGCAAGACTTTAAAAATATATGACTGCAACATTATGATTATACCTAATAACAATTGCTTAATACTCTCCAGGATCTTGTCCATGTTCAAATTTTCTTAGTTCTTCTCAAAATATTTTGTATACTCAGTTTGTTTAATTTAGGGTTCACATGGTGAAGCATTATTTTAGAAGCACAGATACAGATTCCCAGCCCTTCCCCAACCATGAGCTAGCATCCACTTTGCTGTCTCTTTATCAGGCACCCCTTGTGGGGGCCACAATATTTTTACTGTTTTTTACCCCGAAGGAAATTTGACTATAAACATTGTCATCAGAATTGTGCCAACAGTGATAGATTACTACGAAGATGGTCTCTAGAATAAATGTCATTAAGTAGTGAAATTAATCAATCAATTCTCCACATAGCATAGTTGCTAGTTTTTATCATTTTTGTTCATAACTTAATGAAGTTATTTCCACTGGCATCACTTATTTTTCTGTTTAAATCTTACCACAAAATTTGATTCATTATCAGGTTTTTGTCCATGTCAAATTTCACCAACTGTAAGTCTGCTGTTGTGTTATTTTTGTGGCCATGTTGCCCACTAAATCCAATTTTTTCTTTTTAGTTTTGCATGGCTACATTTCGTTGAGGAGAATTGGTTCTTGAGGTAAACTTATTTTGTGTTGACTATTTATATCAGTAATATTTATTATTACTTTAATAAAATCTTGAACGTACTTCTTTACATAGCCGTGAAAAAATGTTAGGTATCTAAAATATAGCAAAGGAGATAAACGGTGAGAGTCAGAAAATGACAAAAAGGGGCATGGAAACAGACTGAGAAAGAAGCAGCAGCTGTCTTGGGATCATGTTTGCTAAGCTCTCTGAGGGGCCCAAAATGTCTTGGGAGGTCAAAAAGGCAAGATTAAAACAATATGGGGGTTGCAATATGGTTGGGAAGAGTGGACAGGGCAAATATTTCAGGGCTTTAAATCCTGAGAAGTTAAACACACAGCTGCCAGCTTGCCACTCCTACCTGCCTGCCACCCCTTTTTTATGGCTCTTTTTATTTCCTTCCTGCACTCGTCCCTCTTTATTCCTCTCTCTTTCCATTGCCCACCTCTACCTTTAGCAGAGGTGACTTCCCATTTGAGTTTTATCAGTGTCTAACACTGTGCCCTGCATTCAGTGAGTGCTCAATAATTACTCAGTGACTGTTTTATCTTAAAGCATCACCCTCGTGATTTAAAATCCCATCAGCTAGGCTGCTGTTAACAAATCCAACACATTGAACTTGACCTACCACTTCCTGGGGCGGGGGCGGGGGTGGCTAAGTGGGTGGATGGAGCCAGATTCAGCAGTTCTGAACTGTTGGGAGGCCTCTCAATCTGTCTGCAGAATTGAAGTTTGAAGTTTTATTTTTTACCGACGTTCCCTAGCAAATGCTTGCTGCACACCCACACACTTAGCCAACAAGGAAAAAAAGAAGAGCTGCTGGAAGAATTATTCCCTCTGGGACCAATAACCACAGAAACAGCCGTCCCTGAAGCTTCCCATCCAACCTGGGCTCCCAAGTCCTCTGGTCCAGCCTGTGGTTGCCAAGGCCTGAAGCCAAGGGGAGGCCTGGACTGAAGGTACAGAGAATGTACCTTCTCTGTAAATGGGAAGCCCCACCTGGGAGAAGGGGAGCTGGGAGTGACCCTGTGTAGGCCAAGGCCAGAGCACAGGAACCCTACTGAGCTGAAAGAGACACAGGTATAGAAGGGACCCTAAGAGCAAATATTTGGCTAATGTCTTAAATAGCTCAGGTTGGCAGCATCCTGAATGTAAACTGTGTTACTAGAGAGTTAAAACCTGAAGATTAGCAAAAAGCAAACAGAGGGAGCAAGAGAAGGATTCTAGCCTGGAGGAGACTAGGACAGACAAGGGAGAAAAGGACTAGATCTCGAATTTCTCAAACTTGGCTGCAGGTTGAAACCCCCTAAGGGGCTTTAAAAGGCTGGGACCCACCAGAGACTAATTTAATTGCTCCAGGGTAGGTTCCCAGCACCAAGGTTTTTAAAAAGCTCCCTAGAGGATTCTAGTGTGAAGCCAGAGCTGAAACCAAGTGGGCTAGACCACTGAAGATGGAGGAGGAGATGGAGATTTGAGTTGGGCATGCCTTCTATGCTCTAGCAGTGCAGGAGAGGGGGACATTTGGCCTGACTACCCACTAGGGCGCTGTGGCAGGTCATGTGACTCGGTGCAAGGAGCAGGACACGCGTATCTCAAGGCCTGAGTTTTGCTTTTGGACTGCCCTCTAACCACTCTGCAGCCTTGAGCAAGCTGGGCAATGAAGACCGGAGTTCACTAATTCATTGTGGGCTGGGCTGGTCATTGTGTCTCACTGCATTCAATCCTCTTATGAAAATTAAGGGTGTTGATCTCCAGCTTGAAAACATGCCAAATCTCTACTTTCATTAAAATAGCCCAGTCATTTCTAGTTCAACAGATTTTTTTCATGAATTATTCAAACTTGGGAGTTAAATGTTGAAAATAACATGTTCGTGGTATCCTCATTAGCAGACTTTCAGCTGTAAATCTCCTTTCTTCCACTATATTCCAAAGCCTGGTTTCCGCAGGATCAAAACAGGCAATTATTTACAAAATCTCTAGAAAAAAAAGCCACATGGAAATAAACTAGTAAGTACCCATCAGATAAACAAGAGATGGATAATAAAGGGAGCAAGAGAGAGTAGCGGGAATGCTCAGAGGAGATCCACAGCCTTCAACGAGGGTCCCAAGCTCACAAGCTTCAGTCTCAGCCATGTCGGTGAACATCGCCACATGCCTGACCCACAGAAGAACTCACCAGATGACTTGCCCATGAGGAGCCCCCCATGACTTGTCCATGAGGGAGACTGAGACAGACAATGTAAACAACCAAAAATGGCAGAATGTGATACAAAGGCAGAACGTAGTACAGGCTTTTGGCTTCTGGCTTTCTTTTGACCATCAAGAATAGGCAGATGGTAGTACTAAATGACCCCTCTGAGTGACCCAAAGTCTCTGCCTCTGGGACATCACAACATCATCACAGATGTTGCCACCATCCAGACAACATAGCACTTCATTGTAACTGCTTCTAGAGATGAGATTGTGAAGGCATGAAAATAAAAACCCAGTGATTTACAATTTGTAACAAATTTATAAATATATTGTATCTCTAGCAGAAAGTTATTTCTTTTTTATTTTTATTTTTATTTTGAGACAGGGTCTTGCTATGTAGTTCAGGCTGGCCTTGAACTCATAGCAATCCTCCTGCCTCATCCTCCTTTGTGCTGGGATTACAGGTATGCACCACCACTCTCGGCTGCAGAAAGGTGTTTCTAAAGAACAGAAATGAGAGAAGATTCATTTGCTTAATGCTCAAAATCATTCTGCTATATTATGGTTTCATGATTAAGCAAATGTCATCCAAGGCAGCTGAGGAAGTTAAACCTAGTGACTGAGCTCACGCATATCTCTTTAAAAAACAAGAGACAACGACATCTGGGAATTTTCACAGTATGTATAGGTCAAGGAAGGAAGGATTTAAAATGCTAAGACATTTATGATTTCATTTTACTTTGCCCTGGAGAAGATAGTGGTGAACAGTTATAATGTGAACCAGTAATCTCCAAACTCAAGCATGTATCTGAATCACAAGTAAGGCTCACTTAAAATGCTGCTTGCGCACCCCACTCTCAGAGTTTCTGATTCAGCAGGTCTAGGGTGAGGCCAGAAAGCCTGCATCTCTAACCAGTTCCCAGATGATGCTGATGTTAATGGTGAGGTACCACACTTTGAGAAGCACTGATATTAACACATAATTTTGCCATTCAAACTGCTGTTCAAAGCAGCAAATACAAATACTCCAAGAGCTCTTCATGGTGTGCTCCTTCTGCTCTACTGTATTATCTCTCCTCTGTCTGTTAACGTTCTGCCTTCTCAATTCTATCACCCATAGCATCACTCTGCGGCGAATTACATCCCTTTTCAGCCACAATCATCACAAATTACCATTAAGTGCTATTGTAAAATCTGAACTATGGCTCACTGATGCAGATTCCTTTTCCCTCCAATTTCTTCAACAGTAAAAGAGATGATTTTTTAAGCACTTGACCCAGCTTAAGATCTCATGATTTTATGAAGCAATAGTTTTAAGAAGCACTGTCCATTTGATTTGGAAGGAAAACAGTCACTTTGATAGAGTATCCACTTACCTACTTTTCTGCTAAGTCTCATTTAATTCTCCCATAGCCATTTGAGATGATGCCCTTTTTTATTAGCATATATTTGCAATGCATAATAATTACATTTGTTTTGGGAAACTGGTACATATTCATATTGCACCTTGATCATTTTTACTCTCTTTGCCTCCCTCCTCCTTTCCTCAGATCTTCTCATCTCTACAAGGTCTATTTCCCTGTTGAGATAATGGCCATCTTACAGAAGAGACACTAAGGTCCAGAGAGAGTAGGTGCCTAGGCAGGTTTCAAACTCTGAGTTATCCAAGCTTTATCCAGTACCTCACAGTCTTTCCTGCCGTGAGGGCAAAGTGAAATAATGTCCGAGAAACACTTCCTTCTACCAACTGATCTTCTGCTTCCAAACACTACTGACACTGGGTGTTCACATCCAAGAGGCAGGCTTTGGTGCCAGGCCCCCTTGTTTACAGATCTGGAATCCCACACACAGGAAAAGTAAATTCAGAGCCAACAGGACGGGTGGAGAGCTGGGCCTCGCTTGGATGGCACAACTGTCAACACAGCAAAATGCAGGGAAAGGCAAAAGCATTTCAGAAATACAATCACCCATTTTCTTCTTACTAGAAACAGTAGCTTTTGACCCTCTACTTGAATAGTCTTTTAGTTTCCCTTTTTTTTTAAAAAAAAGAAACTATTCTATTTACAGCTCTCCTAATGACAAGGTCACAATGTTTGCAAGGGTAACAGGAGGAAACCTTTCCATGACACAGTCGAGTCTTGCCAATCTTAACATCCAGTAATTCAAAATCACAGGCTAGGGTGACACTAAGGGAGGAAAAAGGATCTCTTCCCCAAATCTGACCACTGGTGTGAGGGAAGTGATAACTCTCAGCTACCACTTACTGAGGGTCCCTCAGGGGCCATCTTGTTTTTCATAAACAGTCTATAAATTACTTGCAGTTAGAAAGCCCAGTTCAGTAGGCCTCACAGACTCTTGGAAATTGAACCAAGCAACTTATTAGAAAATCAAAGCCAGACTTATGAGCAGCAGATATTCAAGAGGTATTGAAATGACTGCTACCGCGGGAAGGAACCTACACCTGGGCCTACGGCATACACAAGGTTTCAGGGAAGGTCTGGCCCAATGCTTCTCAAACGTGAGGCTTCTTCTCAGTGCAGATTCTGCCTCACTAGATCTGGGCTGACAGTCTATACTTCTGATAGTTCCCCTGTCCAACAGTGCTGCCGGTCCACAGACTATATGCCAGATAGCACAATTCCAGAGAACTTTCCTTGTGGAAAAATCAAGAGTAGTTTTACAGGAAAAATTTCCAGGTCCCCCAAGCCCATATGTTCTTTTTCCTAAAATCTGCCTAAGAAAGAATAAGGTCAAAGTTGTAGGTTCCCTTTTACAGTGGTTTTCCCCCACTTAACAGAGGAAAGACCCTCCTCACTTTCTTCCCAAGCCTTACACTGGTGCAGGGTACAGGAAACCAAGAAAGGCAGGATTTGATACACTGGTATTATTGTTGAGAAAGTGACTAATTCTAATAATTAGTTACAAATATTTTCACAAGACAAATGGCATTGACTCATTGCTCTCAACAAAGTTGCAAGAGATATGAATTATCTTCTGATGGTTATTTTTTAAATTTTTTAGAAAAAAGTACCTTTATTCTTTTCTGTTTTTTAACTCAAAAAGAATTCAAAAAATTAAATGACATTTCTGCAATAAAACTTCCTAGCTCACTACTTAAACATGAACAGAATTTTTCAGCATTTATATCTACAAAAAAAGAGAAAGTTGATGTGAAACCTATTTGATTCTAGAAATAAGTAAAAGTCAGTAATAAAGATAACTCTAATGAAAGGAAAGCAAAGAAAGAAATCCTATTCATCTCATTAAGAAATCATCTTCCAAGAAAAGTTAAATTTTATAATCATCAAGGTATATATTTATGTTGCTTCAAATAACACATGCCAATTATCAGTGAGATGACTCAATCCAGAAGAGATGCTTTAACATTTAGAGCCTTACAGATTTTTTATACCTTTTTTGTTACAGATAAATATGACACAAAGTATGCTTAATAAAGATAAAGTTCTGTGAGATAAATGAATGGAAAAATGCATCCAAGGAGGACAAAACATTTAATTACAAGAAGAGTTTATTCTATTTCTAAGAAGATGATGATATCAAATCACTTGGTATATAGATGCTATTGGAAGCATCTTTTTAAATGATATAAAAACCTTATTTAAAAAAAAATACCAACATTTTAAGAAGAGCTTATTCTTAGAATTAAAAAAAGAAAAGCTTCTCTTGTATCTTTTAAAAAATGACTACATGTCAAATTACTTTACGGAGCCTATTGGAAACATAAAAATAATGTCACAGGCTTGTTTTAAAATGTCAATATATGTAATAAGCAGGGAATTGCATTCTTTATGTCTAATTAAATTTTAGACATCAACATAAAAGTTGTGAGGAATACACAGATAATCAGATTTCCTTTAAAAGTTCATAACCAATAGAAATTTTGAAAACTGCATGTCTAATATTTTCTCCTCTCTTTTAAGACACATCAAGACACAGAGCCATCTCACCTTTGATGGAGTCCTCTCTGAACACTTGGCAGGCAGAGCAAACCACCTGTGACCTGGTGCCCCAACTCTCCTGGAGGCCTGACTGCAAGGTCACATCATGTGAGCCATGTGATTAGCTCTGCCTCCTCTTCTGGTCACCTCTGGCACATCTTTAGTCCTGGAATAAAGAAGGAACTCAACAAATGCCAGAGGAAAGATAAAGAATGGTTAGATGGGTAGATGGATGAGTGTGTGCAGAGATTCCAGGCTATATAGACAGCTGTACTGAGTTATTCTAAGCAAAATCATCTACTCCTGACATTAAAAAACAGTAACAAAAACACCAAGCTGTGCAAGACCTTGATTCTCTCCGTGTAACTGCCATCAGATTACTCAGATTACCACCCTATGCGCCTGTTTCGCGGTATAGGTACGCCGGCTGTGAAGAGTCATGGGGGAAATGAAGAACATTTCCCTCAACGTGTAGGAGGGTTATCTTCTGTTGGTGTCTTGGTTTTACATATCACTTTTTAAATTTGGTTTGTATTCTAAAAGACTGTTTCTACCCTCCTTCATTATAGATTGTCTATTTTTTGGGTTGTATATAAAATATATGTATAAAAGGGATGGGAAAGTTTGGAAGACAAAAGAGAAAACTGGACTGGTATCTCCAAAAAAAATCACTTCTTGAATCAGTTCCATAAAGTGACTATATAACCATTCATTCTAATCATCTTCTTATCTCTTATCTCCATTTTCCCCCTTATTTGACACTTGTAAAAACATACAAAATGTACAAGGAATTAATAATACCTCTATGGTCAAGAAAGAGAATATTACTAGTTTTGTTTAAGATTCTTTGTTCCTCCTCCATGTCAATCTCCTGCCCTTCCTTTCTCAAAAGTAATTCTGTGCTTATTCCATTACTTAAAAAAAAATGATTACCATATGTCTTAAACAATACTCTACAGTCTAGTTTTGCCTGGTTCTGCACTCTATGTGTTATATTCAATGTACTCCTCTGTGACTTGATTAGTTCACTTGCCATTTTGCTTGAAAGATACATCCATATTTGTATACATAGTTAAAATGTATTCATTTTTACTGTAGTACGGTATGTATTGTCTAAGTGCAGCAAAAATTATCTATTCTCTGTTGATAGCCACTTAAGTTGTATTTTACTGTTTTTGCTACTACAAAAAATGTTACTATGCCTCATGTTCCACACACCCAAGAGTTAGTCTAGAGTATAATGTGCGTATGTGTGCACGTTCACACACATCCCTAGGAATCACTGGGTAGTAGAATATTTTAGTTCTATATTCAACTTTACTAGATAATGCTAAATTAATTTCAAAAATGGTTAGAATGATTTATATTCCCAACAATAGTGTGCAAGAGTTTCTGCTATTTCACAGTTCCCACATTTTTAGAATATTTCATTAACTTTGGGTCTACAGAATAGTCCCTCATTCCGGTTTAATTTGCATTTTCCTAATTGTAAACAAGCATGATTGTGTTTGCATGTTTATTGAACATACTGGTTTTTCTTCTGTAGAATATTTTTCTTTTTTATTGAGTTGTATCTTTTTTCTTACATATGTTTAATATATATGTTGTGAGTGATACATATGTGTGTCATAAAACCCATGTATGACATAAGCATACAATCGAACATACACTCTTTCTGAATACAATTCCTTTGTCAATTATTGTATATTTTAGCAAATTTTTTCTCTCAGACTCTAGTCTTTCACCTTCTTTCTCCCACATTTGATAAACAGAATTCTTGATTTAATTCTTGATTTTAAATTCTTGAGTTTGACAATGCTTTTCTTTGTGATTTGCACTTCTTGTTTTTGGTTTTGGAAACTCTTTTCCATACAGAGATTGGACACATATTTGTCTATATTTTCTTTTAAGAGTTTTGTTCTTTTCCTTTTCACACTCAATTTTTTGATTTACCTAGGACTGTTACATGAGATAGAAAGCCAAGCATTTTTTCTGTATAAATATCTGATTTTCCTTACACTGATTATTGAATGGGACATACTTTCCCCACCAATCAGCAGTGCCAACTCTGTTGTACATAGTTTCCATCCATGCCTGAGGCAGCTACCAGAATCTACAGCAAGTACCCAATTTATAAACATTTGAGTTTGCAAACTTTCACATATATGAATAGACCTTGCATTAGGAACACTCGTAAAAGCAAACAAGCTGGGGAAGCAGCTCACATGTCTGCCGGACACTGTCACAGTCATGCTCCTGTGTGCTTACTGTACAGTGCTCAGTCAGAGGCCAGGGCGTCTGGAAGCGAGAGGAAAAGCAGTGCTGATGTGGAGGGGTCTGCTACGAATGCAAAGCAATATGCATTGCATATTTGTGTCAAAGGTGTATAAGACTAAACTTTGTTGGACTTACGAACGAATCCATCTTCCATCTTACAAATATTTTCCTGGAATGGAGCTCCTCATAAGTCAGGGAATTACTGTATTCTGTTCTGATGGTGGTTTTTTCTTTATTGTTTTATATTTTTATCCCTCTTTCCTATACCTCCTTTCTAACTGTGCATCAATCAGTGTAGGTAAGTCATACCATTATCACTACCTTGGCTAAGTCTTTTAGGTATATCTAGCAACTCTGTTGTACCTGTGTCATAGCATTTATATAATGTAATCAAGTGCGACAGTATATACAAAATAACGGCTAAAATTCCTGGTACAAAGTAAGCCCTGAGAGGAGGGGCTGAAAGGAGGGGAGGGGAATGGGAAAAAAAGAAGCAGCAAGATATATCATGTACTGATACAAATTCTCTATGATGAATTTTATATATATATATATAGTATCATTAAAACAAAATTTAAAAAAAGTAAGCCCTCAGTAAACTGTAATTATCATTGTCATGATATGTCATAGAGTCCTTATTTACTTTCTTTAACATCACAGTAGCTAGATTCCTTTAAAAAATTATTTGAGCTACTTCAGGAAGGCATCAGTTATATAGCATAAAATGCCACTTTATATCAGCAAATGTTATTAAAGTAAAGAAAAAGACAAGTTCAGTTATGAAAAAATATGTGGGTGCATCACAAGGAAGGATATGAAAAGGAGAGGTAAGGTTCTTCGGCAACAATAGGCCAGATCTGACAGTGTCTGAGAATTTTGTCAAGATTTAAATTTAAGGCATTTTATGAATTGGGGTGATTTTTTAAATACGTCCAAACACTCTTTAACAGCCCTTCTTTCAAAAAGTAGAGGCTAATTCTTTTCTACTTCATTGTAGGCTAGTTTCTCACTTCTAATTAATAGAACGTGGTGCAAGTGATCGCCTGTGACTTTCGACACCAGGCTCTACAGGGTATGTCTTCCTTCCCACTCCCTCTTGGAGGTGCACATGGTGAGGAACTGAGACTCTCTCCAGCAGCCACGGGATTACCATCTTGGCAGATCATTCCACCAATGACTACAACCCCAGCGAAATCTTGACTGCATCTTATGAGAGACCCTGAGCCAGAAGCACCCAGCTAATCTGCTGCCAAATTTCTGCACTCTGGCCCCCAGAAAATATGAGCTAATAAGTGTTTGTTGTTTTAAACCACTAGGTTTTGAGCTGATCCATTACACAACAATAAATAACTAGTACGTGGATCCTTCACAAAGATAGAGAGCTGGACATACATAAAAAGCAGTGATACGTGTGAGGAATAACTTGGTATTCAGATCCTGACAAAGAGGGCAAAGGTGTCTACATTCAAGAGATATTTTCTCAAAAGTCTTTCATTTCTTTATTTTGCTTATAGGAAGAAAGAAGGATGACTTGTAATTAACGGGAGATTGAATTACACAAACGCTCCTGGACTCCATGGCAAATAGGAAAAGATAAAATAAGCAGATGTTACAGACAGTGTGCACTGAAAAGGAGACCCGTCTAAAGTTCATTTGAGGTGAATGACAGTTTGTTGTGTACCAGAAACATTTTAAGCATTTTATGAGCATCACATCATTTCACCTCTACCCATGAATGTCTCCATTTTACAGATGGAGAACCCAAACCTCAGAGTTACACAACCATGAGGTGGCAGCTTGCCCAACTCCAGCCCCACACTCTAAAATTTGTTATATTGGGCTGATCTATGATACCACAGTCAGTCCTATCATAGAGTATCCAATTTCTACTATCTAATTTCATGAACACATTTCATGAACAGCCATGATGTAGGCCACTACCTATTAAATTAAATCTGAGCCAGTCCTTGCCCTTGAGGTGTGGACAATCTCAGAATATTCCTAAGAGCTGTCCACATATCTCCATCTCCGCTGGCACATGCTAGTCCAAAGCACCAGCACTCCTCACCCTTACCTCTATGAAGAGCCTCACCTGGCTGGTGCTTTGCTGTGTTCCTGCCCCAATCTCATCTGTTTTCCATGTAACAGCCAAAGTATTCTTGTTAAAATACCTTTGTGATCATGCCACTCATCTGTTACTACATGCCACTGGATTTCTGGAACTCATAATAAAATCCAATCCCCTTGCCATGGCCTGCAAAGCCCTGCAAGATGGAGTCCCTGGCCGTCTCTGAGCAAATGCCCCACTCTGCCCCCACTCTCAGCCCTGCTGCCTTCACTTCCCCACCACACCAGTCCCGTCACATCCCCAGACCTCCCAGGCTCCCTTCCTCCTGAGAAACTTGTCTCACCCCTTTCATCCATTGGATGTCAGCTCAAATGTCACCTCTCCAGGGGAGGCTTTTCCAATCATCTATGTCTGTTGTCCACCTTACTCCACCCACTTTTTTTCTCTTACAGCATATTCTGGGTTTCCTGGCAGCATTATCACAATTTTATACATTAATACACTTGTTTGTTTCTTTTCTGTCTCCTCCAACAGAATGTAAACTCCTTGAGGGAAAAACCGTATTTTTCTAGATCAAACTATGTTCCAAGTATCTCTACACCTACATAGAGTGCTGTGCTACATAAATTTTTTTAATAAATCAATCAAAGTGGGAGACAAAGGCAGCAACTAATTACAACCCAGGTGTCAACCATAATGGTTACCATTTCTCAAATGCTCCTGATTGTATTCACACATTTAAAATTTGACTCATTCAACTAGCATTCGAAGCATTGTGTTAGGCCTCACAAATATTATTTCTTGTTTCTATAAGAATGCTGCAAGGTAAATACTGTCATGTCCATTATTATAGGTGAGGACTGGGTAGCTCAGAGAAGTAACACTTTATAAAAGGCTACCTGATCAGAAAGTGACAAAGCTAACATGAAACAGAGCAGTCTCACTAGACACAATATTACCTTTGCCTTGTATCATATTATCTTTCTAATATTGGATAACTTAAAAAATACAGGGCAAGATCAAATCCTTGAGTCATCATCGCTCTATTCTAACCACCAAAGAACTGGCTTAACTAAGAGAGATATGAAGTGCCATGGAAGTTCTTACGCACACTTAATGAAATAGAATTACACACGTTAATATATTTATGTTCCTGAAGTGCTGAACACTGGACACTCTACAAATGGTTACTGTAACTGTAGACTTTCAAGGTGATAAATGGCATGGACTTTAAAGTCAAAACATGAATTCAAATCCTAATTTCTCAATATACTAATTTTGTCCTTGGGTAAGCTACCTCCCATCTCTGAGTCTCAATTTATTCAGAAGTTTGCTGTAAAAATTAATGCTTTTCAGATGCTTAGCATAGTACCTATCGTGTTTCCTGTGAAGGGGCACTGCCCTCCCACTCAGAGACAGAGACCAGGAGAAGGGCTGCGAAACATGACGCAATTAGATCCAAAGGCAAAAAAGCCCTCCATGCTGATGTAACCCAAATAGAAGAGGGTTGGCTATACTAATATCAGAACAGGTTCCCAGTCAATGCAAGGTTACAGGAGATAGAGGAACACGAAGTAGGTTACTAATAAGAAGTTCAAGCCAGGTGCAGTGGTGCACACCTGTAATCCCAGCACTTGGGAGGCTGAGTCAGGAGGATCTTTGTGAGTTCTAGACCAGTTTGTGTGACATAGTAAATTCAAGGCCAGCCTATACTACACAGCATGACCCTATCTCAAAAAAAAAAAAATAAAATAAAAAAACTAATAAAAAGTTCAACCCAGCAAGAAAATAATAAACATTAAAACAGCGAAGCATAGGAACTAGTTCATAGTGAGGCTATTCCCAGTGTAGTCATCTAGTGCTTTAGTTTGCAAGACTCTCTGGAGATGTCTTCTACATTTTGCCAAGGAGGCAGGCTCCATATCCATAGTCATCTAAACCTTGGAGGAAACAGTCCCTCTAGGAAAGGAGTATATTTTTCTGTCTCTGAGATGAACAACAAAGACAACTACAAGGCTGGCAGACGCTGGGAGAATCTCTGCTCATCCTTTGAAAGTGCAGGGAGCTCCAAGTGCACTGAAATCACTGTCTGCCCGAGCCAGAGGCCCATACTTACTTCCCTATTTCATGATTAATGGCATCAGAGAATCCAACAGTTTCAGGGCCAAGGAAAACTGGGGAGGCCATGTAGTCCAAACTGCTTGGTGTGTTTCCGACCGGAACATCTGAGGCGTGGTGAGGGAAGCGGTCACTGGGAAGTCCTGTGGAGAAGCGACAGGCTGAGTCTCACCCAGTAGGACCAAAGGATGAGCGGCCCCGGGCAAACTTGCAAGCCCAACAGATCCCTCTGCTGCACCCAGCCAGCGCTGCTCTTTGTGGAACAAGGTCACCTTTCACTGTGGATATTTTGCATTATTGAAAGTGATTTGTAAAGTATATTTCCTTTTAAAAGTGTCTTTTTATATACACAATGAGAGTAAGCGGAAAACAGGGAGAAGAGAGAAGAGTGGTCCTTCCACAGTCCTCCACCTCCAACACAGTCACACAGTGTATATTGTCCACTTCAGTTTCCTTTGAGTTGCAAAATCCTGTTGCATGTGGTTATGCATGCACGCGCCAGACAACTTCTTGGCATTGACAGACGACAAATGCTTAGTGAACACCTACCAGGAGTGAGACGTGTTTTGGCTGCCAATAAGAGGGACACCAGCTCTGACCTCTCAGGGTTCACATTCTAGTGGGGCTGATTGACTAAAAGCAGTTTGATTGATAGATTGTTAAAATATTTTTTGCATTATACCTTTTTTGCATTATACCTTTTAAAAAATGTTTTATTTTTTGTTTTAGGAAAAAATAAAACAAAATTTCATACCTGTCGTAACAGTAATAATGAGCCATGAAACAGGCGCATTTAGGTAGAGGCTCAAAAAAGTCTGTTTGCAGGAGGTGGCTTTTAAACTGAGAGAGACCAACAACAAGAGCTGGCCCTAGGAACAGCGTAGAGAGCATCAGGTGAGCGGACAGCGTGGGCAAAGCCTGCAGTGGGAAAGAGTTTGGATCGTTAGAGGGGCTGAAGAAAGCCAGGATGTCTGGGCTTTGGTGACCTAAGAAACCATGGAGTAAAGTGTCTGAGAGGAGATTAGAGTCTAGACAAGGACTAAATCATGTGAAACCTTTTAAACTGCAATAAAGAGTTTGGGTTTTGTTATAGGAGCTATGGAATCCACTGGAGATTCTCGCCAAGGAGCTTGACTTGCTTAGGGCTAAAGTGTAATTTTAGAGAAGGATAGGGATGGAGAGGAGAGTGGCCTTCAGTCTGGGACTGCTGGAGCTGCTCTGGGGATCTGGGATCTTCCAAGGTGCACCTTGTGTCACCAGTCCCGAGATGCTATCTCTCTGACGCTCCCAGTGCCTGAGGAGCTGATCGTTGGTAGGAAGATAGTTTTGTTATCTGTTGTTGTGCAACAAACCAGCCCAAAATTTAGTGGCTTAGAGCAACAGGAATCACCCAGGAATCTGAAATTTGGGCAGAAGCCAAGGAGATGATTTTTCTGTGCCCCGTGCCATGTCTAAGGCTCAGGTGGGATGATTCCAGTGGCCGGGCTTCTCACTTCTCCGTGCAGCACAAGGCCATTCTACAAGGTTTCTCATGGTACTGTCAGGACAGCTGGATTCTCCTACAGCAGCCAGGCACCAGAGAGAGCTCAAACTCTAGGAAAACAGAGTGGGAATTCCAAGGGCATTTTGATCTAACTCCAGAAATTACACAGTCTACCGCCACCAGCTCTCATTCTTTTTGGAAGGGGACTACCTAAGGGCACGACTGGAAGAGTCTTAGAAGCTGGCTAATAAGCTCATACTTTTGTGAACCTTGAATATGGGGAAGGAATGCTTTGGGAACTCCCCAGGGCTTGCTCAGGCACCTATAAATGACTGTGGTTGTGCTAGTACCTAGGTTTCCAGAGAAAAGCTGAAGTACTTGGGGCAGGAAGCAGAGCTTCAGAGACTGACTGGAAAAAAACATGATGAAAGGTGAGTGGGCCGATGCAAGAGAATTCTGAAGGCAACCAAGAGGTTTTGCAGAAGTTATCAGAAACAAAGTGGAGTTGCTTCCATCAAATCCTAACAAAAATGAATAAATAAAGCTAAATGGTCAGGAAGGAGGGGAATCTCATGCCTGTATACCTGGTAACAAGAACTCTGATAAAAGACTTCTAGAACTACAGCCTTGCATGAAGCCCCCACAGAGTTCTTCAAGGACATCTGCCCAGCACCTACCTATCCAACTGTATCAGTCAGTGCCTATTAGCGAAACAGATTTAATGCAAGATATACAAATACAGGCTGGGCGTGGTGGCACACCCCTGTAGTCCTACCCCTCAGGAGGCTGAGGCAGGAGAATTACTGCAAGTTTGAGGCCATCCTGGGCTACATAGTGAGTTCAAGGCAAGTCTGAACTACATAGCAAGACCCATTTAAAAAAAAAAATACACATATATAAGAATTTACAAGATTGGCTTGCAATGGCTGCCTGCAGACTCAGGTATGGAAGAGTTTAAAAGGGCAGTCTGCACTGGAGATCTGAAGGATCCAATCAAGGGTGTGGAGCTCACTGTAGTGTCCCATGTGAGTCTGTATCAGGAGGCCGAAGTGTCTGCAACGGAAGGCTGAAGAGTCTGCACTGGAAGCCAGGAGACAACATCCCAGGTGAAGGTGAAGACTGGAGCTCCACTGAAGAAACAGAAGTGGGCCTTCCTTCTTGGGTTCCCTTTTATACCATTTAGGTGACAAGCCTCTCTAGGGCGGGTCTTCTGATTTCAGTAAATTCCCTCAGTCACACCCAGAGCTGTGCTGATCCAGTTTAGCTGAGCATTTTTTAAGGAAGTTGACACAATCAGTTAACTATCTCACCAACCTTGGATGGATGCCACTCTCGTTATTGATTCCTGAAGCCAACAATAATTGTCTAAAAAAAGTTATGCAATCCTTTTCATTTTACCTTTAAAAGCCCTCGTCTTTCTTTGTCTGGCTGGATACACCCATGTATATTCTGATTGTGATGTTTATTCTGGAATAAATTTATTATCTTCGGAGAATCTTTCTGCATTTGTTATTAGGTTGAAAGTTTAAATAAAGTATTTGATAACTTTTTGCTGTGTGGTTTGTGAAGTCAGTCCCCTTTCCCTTCTCTCCAAAAATTGTTTCAGTAAATTATTTCTTTTGTTAATGCCTTATGGATTTCTTCTGAGAGATACATCAAATGTTGAATTCTGTTTCAGGGAGGGTTTAGGATCAGAGTAAACATTGCCCAGAGGAGCCTGGCCACACTTGGGATACTAAGGAACAGAAGAAAAACCAAAAGAAAAAAAAAAAAAGGGAAATGTTTCTTGGAATTTCTGTAATCCTCCACTAGCTAATTATGATCCCTGGCAAACCAATAATCACTTCTGTCCAGCCTCCAACCAAATTCTGGAGCTGACTTGCTCCATTCCTATCTCTTTCTATCACAACTTCTCCTTTCCATTTTTTTCTTCTCTCACATTGTGGGTTTGGAGATTTAAGTAATTTCTATAGCACGAACTCTTTGCTTCTTTAGAATAGGGAATTCTTTAGGGCTAAAGGATTCTTTAATTGTCTGATGTGTATTGAATGCTGTCAGACATGACAACATGCAATGGAGAATTCCAAGAGAAGAGGGAACTCACAGTCAGCAAGAAAAGTAATTCTGGATTGTTCTAAGAAAGAAGAAGAAGCAGCTGCCACAGAAGAGGTAGGAACAAAATGCTGTAACTCTTCAGACTTGAATATCACTGGGGATAGTGATGGGTCAAGAAAAGCCTCATAGAAATGACAGCACCTAAGATAAACCTTAAATTCAGGGTGACAATCCGTAAACGAAGAGATGAAATATCTGTAGCTTAGAGACTGACTATGGGGTCATCCCAGACCTACCTACTCTGCCTTTCACATGGAAGCACTGCTGACCTGTGTCCAGCCTCCTGCTGGGCCATTTCCTCAGTGTTTTCCTGGCCCAGAAGGCAGCATCATTGAAATGTCAGGCTCTAGGCTTCTCCACTCACCCCACAAGTTTCTTTTTCAACTGTGATCTGTGAGCAGCTTTTCACCCTGGCCACCCAATGAGAGACAGTAAGAGCTAATGCTAGAAAGGGTAGTAGAATGAATACTATTACTGGAAGACTGAGATGCGAGAAGGGAAACAGAGGCCCAGAGAAAGAACACGAATACTCTATCTTCTTAATTATCAATGAATAAGTAAATTCCTGCCTATGTCTGTTTGTTGCCCCACCTTGACTTTGAGTTTCTCAAGGGCATGAACTGAACCTCACCCATCTGGAATGCCCAACAGAGCCTGGCACACTGTAGGTGATCACTATGTGGTAGGTGAACTAGTGTTCTAGGGCTTAGGGCAGTAATGCTTAAAGCATGGTCCCAGGACATCAGCATAAACTGGGAACTTCCTGGAGAAACAAATTCTTGGGACTTCACTCCTTACTAAATCAGAAATTATTAAGATTGATGTGGGTTAATAAGGTTAATAGGCCCTCCTTTCATAAGGATCTGATGCAGATTAAATTTTAAGAATCATTGTTTTAGTATATCTAAGCCTAGAAGACTTGCTTGGATCTCCTTTGAGACATCAAGAACTCAGCTGCTTTTTATCTGTAACAGACATCCTCCTTATGCTTTTACTGGCCCCCGCCACCTCTTGGGCAAAGAGAGAGACAGAGAGACACACACACACACACACACACACAGAGAGAGAGAGAGAGAGAGAGAGAGAGAGAGAGAGAGAGAGAGAGAAAATGAAAGCAAACCAGTGACTGGGAAAAAAATAAATCATTAATGACATGTTGTTTTCCTTTCTGAAAAAACAGAAACTTTGCCTGTAAAAAATACGCTCAACAAGTTTGTTTTTTTATTTGTTTTGTTTTTTGTTTTTTTGAGTGCTGGGGATCGGACTCAGGACCTTGTGTTTGCTAGGCAAGTGCTCTACCACTGAGTTAAATCTCCAACCCCATGTCCAACAATTTTTAAAAAAGGCTTTTTATAATCTAGAAAGAAAACAAGAAAAATGTCAAAAACGTTTTGGGCTATTGTTTTATGTGAAACTGCCATTTCTCCCAGACAAAACCACACACTCATCTTCCTTGTCAATTTCCAGTATCATCACTGATAATTCCCAGGAGCTGCCAACCTCAAGTTTCCTTCTGAACTGGGGGATCCTATTTAAGTCATCATTTTCTTGTTCACTGACAATGCTTCTGGACTCATAGGTAGGGAGAATTGGTGGGATCCTCTGTCTGGTGAATGCTTTACCTGGCAAATGTGGACAACAAGGAACATTTGCATACAAGCTCAATCCCCAAGTAGCTTTGGTCTTCACTGGGTGCTCAGTACTATGTAGGTTTTGTACAAACAAAGACATAATTGTGATCTTATTCCTATCCTCAAGGACCCCACAAACTAATAGGACAGTGTGATAAATACACACAAAATAAATAACTTTGCCCCTAGATTAAGACTTTTAAATTTATGAAGAGTTTCATGAGTACAATTTCATTTAATCCTTCCAACAATCCCTGAGGGCAGCACATAATGGCCAGAACAAACAGGGATCTATAGAAACCCAAGCATTCTATGTATCCCAGACTTGGGTGTATTGAATGAGCTTGTGATGAACAAGAAGGAAATCTCCCTGAGTTACAATCATTCACTGGGTGGCTAAAGAGGTGGAGTGTAGTCTCAGGAAGATTAGTGAGGATTGTGATTATATCTAAGTGAGTTTACATCTAAACAGTTATATGAGACATGATCTGAAGGGAGGGGAAAAGAACATTTATAAAATATGTCCTTTTAGCTGATCTCACTTAATAGGCTAGCCAGCTTAGCAGATATGTTGTTTTCTCTGCAAACTCTCTGGATGAATGGCCACATCTCACCAGTCTCTTGAATGTCCAAAATGTCAGCTTCTACCATTTATGCCATACGCTTTCCTAGAGGCCACTGGGTTCATTCCCAAGTCTGCTTATGCCAGTTGTGCTATTTTCTAATTACACTGTTTAATAAAATATCAGTAATATGTTAACTAATGAAATAATGAATTCTTCCTTTTATGAAAATTAAACTGACTGCATTGGAAAGACAGCAAAAATCTTTTGGTTAAAATACAACCGTTCTTCCAAGGCCCTGAGTTTGATCCCCAGCACCACAAAAAAAAAAAAAAAAAAAAAAAAAACAAACCCACAACTGTTCTTGAATAAATAGGACAACTGTGATTCTGATGAAAATTGTAGAAATCTAGAAGTCTTCTGCTGTAAAACCACTTCATAACCACATTTATACTCTTCATACATTTTAAAGATGTTTAGGAGCTGGAAATTATAGATGATACCTCAGGGATGGCTTTCTATAGGAAAAATGAGGTAGTTTTGTTTTTTTTTTTAAATGCCTTAGTTCTATCCAAAAGGTAGGTAATTAAGGTATATTTAAATGTTCTAGAATAAAGTGTATGTTTTAAATGATTTCCTGTTTCCCAATTAACATTTTCAATTTAAGTTTTAAAATCCTATCACTAAACCACACTTCTCAATTTCATTAGATAAGAAGGCTTGTACGTCTGCAAGGAGTCAACAAAGAAGGGTCAGCATACAGGAAACTAGAAAAGTGGTATTCTCCAAGGCTGTTCGTCAGAGAGGGGCGGACTGGAATATCTACCTCTTGGAGCTCTTGCCCAGTGGAACCTACAGGTGAGTTTGTCACAGATTGATGTCATTGGCTATTGGGATCGTTCAGCATTTCCCTTGTTCTGATTTGATTTTCACCAAGAAATTCTATTTATGATCTGGCCACTCATGTGTATATTCGCCTAGAAGAGAGAAGTACTTCAGTCTTGATTCCTGTGAAACTGTTAACATTTTCGTAGTAAATTAGTTAATTATTACAATAATGTTTAATAGGAACAATACCTACTGCTTTTCTAGAGCTTCTAGTGAAAGCATACCACGAAAAGGGTGAAAGTCATTCAACTATGTTAATAAATCCACCTATTTTTAAACATTGACAGCAGACTCAAAAGGTTTCAATACTCCATGTGGTTCAAATGAAACCACCAGTTTGCAACCTATGCTGTAGAATCCATGACAAAGAAGGAGACATTTTGAAAAAAAAAACAAAGTCAGCCCCAGAGTCAAGTAACCTAGAGCAGCGTCTGTTAACTTGTAATAAATTAGTGAATTATTACAATAATGTTTAATTGATAGGAGCAATTGGCTCCATGCTTTCTGTGACCCGTGAAATGCAGAGGTAGTAACACCAGGTAACACAGTAAACAGTTGACCCAAGGAGAATTAAGCATTTCTGCGATCCTTCAACAACCAAAACAATGGCAGTTATTGATTATTAGCAATCCCTTCCCATTTGCAAAAGATTTCTCTCCCTGCTACCCATTATCTGTCTTCTATTTTGCTCTTTACTTATACTTTGGGTTTCTCATATAAGAGAAACTGTATGATATTTAAGCTTGTGCATCTGATTTATTTCACTTAACATTATGGTCTCAAGTGGCATCCAGAGCTGGGTGTGGTGGCACACCAAGAGATGGCGGGAGGAGAGAGGGAGGAAAACGAAAACGAAAGGGGATGTGGGACGAATTAAGATGTGTCAGGTACAAGTACTAACTCCCCACAACGAATGTAATCATTATGTGCCGCAAACATGTACTAATAAAAATTAAAATGAAAAAAATCTATTACTCTCTTATTCTTATACTCTTTGTTACAGAAAATTCCAAACATACACAAAAATAGAGAATATAAAACAACGAACTCATAAGAACTCACTACCAGTTCAACAACTCATGGCCAGTCTTATTTCATTTATTCTCTTACCATTACCCCTCCCCCATATTATTTTAAGTGAATTGCAGATATCATATTGTTCTATCTGTAAAAATTACAGTCTGTACCTGAATAAATTTTTTAAAACAGCCATAATAACTTGGTCACACCTTAAAGAAATTTAAAAATTCCTTTATATCATAACATATCCAGTTAGTATTCATAATTGTCTTGTAAATGTCACAGTGTGGTCATCTCTGTGTCTGTTTCCTTTCCTTCTTTCCAGTTCGTTTGAATCAGGATCTGAACAGAGCCTGTAAATTATAGACTTGGTGGATGCATCTTTTAAGTCCCTGTGGTGGACCATTATTGTGGTCACCTCGAGCCAGAATGCCCAGCTGGACTGAGTTGGTGTGGTTCTGGGCATAGAGGATCTACCTGTGGATTGCTGCTGCTGCAATATAAAGGAGAACGAGGGCAGAAGACATTGCTGGCTGTTTCTCAGGAGAAGCTCTGCTGTGGCTGGTTTTCCTGAAAGGGACTCGGCTGTTCTCCCCGAAGAAGGCGCTCGGGGCCTTGCTGTCATCGGGGATGGCTGCTGTTGCTTTGGGGGAGGTCTGTCTTCATTTCTGCTGTGAGCATTGTATCCTGATTCCAGTAAAGATTTCTTTAGCCATCATCTGCAGACATGGACGTACAACAGGACAGTGCTGTGGGCTCCTAGCCCTTGACTGGATCTTTTGGGTCTCCGGTGCATAGACAGACTTTCGGCACTCTTCCTGCATTTGCATATGGTGAATGTTCTAACTCGTAAATGTCCTGTATTAAATCTGCTCTCTTACAAACCATTGACTCTAAAAAGGTAACTAATACCGTGTCTGTAATCTTTAGGGTGTCTGTCCATCTGGTGCTCTTTCACTCTTTTTCTTTCTCATTGTAACTTATTTGTTGAAGAAACCCATTATTTGTCCTGTAGAGTTTCCTATTGTATCCATCTCCCTAAGTTGCCCAAAGTAAATACCACATACTAGGTAGCTGAAACAGCAGGAATTTATTTTTTCCTGTTCTCCAGGCTGGGATTCCAAAATGAAAGTAAAAGCAGGGTTGGTTTCTGTTGAGGCTGCTCTTCCTGACTGGCAGACAGGTATCTTTTCACTGTGTCCTCACATGGTCTTTCCTCTGTTGGTGCAAGCAGAGGTGTAGGGGGAGTATATTCCCCTTGGGGTCACTTCTCTTCTTCTAAAGACAACAGTTCTATCAGATTAGGGCTCTACTTTATGGTTTCATTTAATCTTAATTAACTTTTTGAAGGCCCTATTCCAAATATAGTCACACTGGAGGTCATGATTTTAAAATATTTATGAAAGAGCTCTTAAGTTGCTTGTAAAACTAATCTAATTAAAAAGATGTATAAATGTTCTTAAAAAAAGACTTTAAAATATGAATTGTGGGGAATGAACACCCATAGTCTTGACTGTGCTGGTTACATTTCCATGGTGTTATTTAACATGTTTCTATATCCTTTATATTTTCTATATCTTGGTAGTTGGATCTAGAGATTCGCTAAGATTAAGATTAAATTTTATCATGAGATTATTTCACAGCAGTATTGTATACCTCCATGTATAATACTAATTCTTATAAATGAATCCATATATATCAACAGATTTATAATTTGATTGTCCAAAATGGAAACCAATTCCCAAAGCAGTCAAAATACTGACTGTATTTTTAATCAGGTCAAAGTTTTCAAAGGTGACACCACAGGTAATAATGATTACTAATATTTATTGAGCATGATGTGCCAGACAAATTTGCATTTTTTCCTTCAAAGCAATCTTGTCACACAGAAAACTGTTTCCTAATTTTTCCAATGAAGAAATAAAATCTTAGAAAATGTTCTTAAGCTAGCTTTTTAATACATCTCGAATATTTAGTCAAGTGCCAAGTGGATGGAATTCTCTTTTGAGAGAGATGTGAATTGTGTAAAGTATCAAGTCATAGCACATTCTCCTTGCTAGAGTAGGTTGTCAATAGATATTCACCAATTTAACGGTATCAAGTTTCACCACAGCAGACTGATTCATGATTAAACTGAAATGCAAAAATACTGCAGATGGATATACTTCCCCCAATCAGATTCAATTATATTTCCTGTTGCTTGAGTTCCCATCACCTGTCTACATTTCTCTCACTTTAATATATTTTTCACAACATTTTTGGTAAAAAAATCTTCACTTGGCGAGGCGCTAGCTCCACCAGGTTTCTAAATTTTGTTTTTATGTGGTGATTATAGGGTAACAGAGGGTTCTAAAATCTACCTTACGGATTAACTCAATTTGTTCTCACAATAATCCCATGAGGTAAGCACTATAATTGTGCTTATAAATGAGGCGTTAAGAGAGTTAAGTAACTTGTTCAAGGGTCAGTCAACCAGTGAGTGGTGGTGTACAGAATTGAATCCAAGCAATTTGGTTCTATGTTTGTTCTCACACTGTCAACAACATCTTAGAATGGTCCTTGATATTCAGATGTCCGAGGTGTAGACCTCGGTCTTCAGAGGGCATATATCTAGTTCATCACTACTTCTCTCAGCCTGTACTTTTGGTCCTGCATCACCCAGGCCTAGCTCATACATTGGAGCACTGCAAATTTTGAAAACTGGCTAAGTATCTGGAATTGACATGCGAGCACACTCTTGTTCATCAATCTTCTATTTTCCTCAAAGCAGGGAAACTTCACTGAAAAAATAACTTTAGGTCAGAAAACTCAGAGCCAAGAGAATGCCTTATTACACAGGATTTGGAATTTCAGCCCAGCACGTGGAACTGAAGTGAGCCAGAGAGAGAACTTTGCCTAGTATTGCTGGGGTGGAAGGAGAGCAGCGCAATCCTGTGCTTGCTTCCCACTGTTCTCCACATACTCCACATTTGTCTGTCCTCTTCTGTGCTTAAGGAGGCTGACCTCTGTGGACTCCATCAGCCATGCTTGCTGGTCAGCTGGAATCTGCTTGGATTTCAGCAATGAGAGGCACTGGCAGGTAACTAGAAGGTGGAAGGAGAGAGTTCAGGATATTTCTTCTCCTCTCGCTCTTCTTTGTAACATACCTCTGGCCTTGGCTGCATCCCTCCAGAGGTACAGTTCAACGACTCCAGCTCACACAAACTCCAGTAAGACTCATTTCCCCTTCACTTGCCAAGTCAGCAGGGTGGTGACAGCTTCCCACTGCTGCTAGGTCCTAGTTGCCTCAGCATCCTGTTTGTTCCCGTGACCTGGATCATGCCTCTGTAAGAAATTCCCTCTAAAGTATTCCCTCTAAAACCTCTTCACTTCTACCACGTGGAATGAACTGGTTTCATGGTGGGCCTGTAATCTATATGTCAAAATGGTGCATGTGACCCTGGAGAAGCTGGGCAAGAGCAGATAGGAAAACCCAGTACAGGACAGAGGAGAGGGACCATTTGGGCGCTGGGCCAACACAAAGAGTAGATGTCAGATCCTCTCCAATTTTGTTGGCTGGGCCCAGCTGATGGTTTATCGTCCATCTGTGTTAGTAGCCTCCTCCTCCTATATGAGAATGACAATCCCAAGCTTCCAAAAGTCCTTCCTGTGGCAGCAAGTGCATCATTATTCCAGGACAGTGCTAGAAAAATCTTCACACATACTTTTGCTTTTGCCATGACCCCAGGTATTGTAACAGGTCATTTCATTGCTAGAACTAGAGTGTCTCAGTTTAAATCATGAGTCATCCTCTTACTAGCCCTGTAACTTGGAATAACTAGGTAATCCCCTTAGGCATCAGTGTTCTCATCTATAAAATGGGGATAATAATGGAGATGGGGCAGGGATGAAATGACCTACTACATACAGCGCTCTTAGCACAGTATCTAACAACAGCAAATACTCAAAAAATGCTATGCTCACTACTTCTGTAGCCACATGACCTTGGGTAATTTACTTCAAGTTTCTGTGCCTCCAGATTCTCCTCTATAAACTGGAATAATAACACCAACTTAGATTGGAATGTATGGAGAGGAAAGTGAAGAAAATGTCAATAAAAGCATTCTAGAAATTACAAAACATCTTATGAATGCATAGCCTTTTAAAAATACATGATAATAATTATCATGATTAAAAAACTAAGCTGGGACCCCCTAACCAATATTCCAGTAAGCCTTAATACCAGTATTCATAAAATAGAGGAAGAAATGTATGAGAAGTTCTTAGGTAAAGAACAAACCATATAAGAAAGAAAAAATGTCAAGAGCTACTGAGAAACGGATATGGTTTCACTCTGAGTCTAATAGTTTAAAAATAACTGCTGGAGAATAATTTCTATCACAGTATATATTCAAATTAACTGATCATTAAACCAACTGTGAATGGTAGATTAAAATGTACTGGATCGCAGAGCCCACTCCCACCTCCCAAGGATTCAGAGAGGGCCGCTCTTCTCTTCAGAGTATCACACCTCCCTGTCCACACATGTCCTCACCCAGAAGGGCACACAGTCGCAGTCCAGGGTCCATGCTCATGACTGTACTTGGCAGACTAGACTCTAAGCTAGACAACTTACGTTCCCTGCCCTTCATTCTCTATTTTTCCCATCCTAGTGAAAGCACCGACTTCGTGGTCAAGGTTTTAACTGCTTACTCTGTGGACCTGGGAGCTCATTAGAAATGTACATGCTTGGGTGCCCAGACTTGTTACATCAGAATCTGCTATTTAACACAGTCTCTAGGTGATTCGTATGCTCAGGAAACTTGAGAAGCACGTTTCAATCTTTCTGAACTTCATACTTAACCTCTAAACCCTATTGTGAGGATTAAGTGACAAATAGTGGGTGTTAAACACATCGCCATCTTCTTTTGCCCAGTATTTGGCACGTTTGCACTTCTGCCCATGCCCTTCTCCCTGGCCTGAGCTTCTGGGCACTGACCTTAGCTTACTTCCTTAGACTCCGCCACTTGGCCAGTACCCCAGATTCTGACCTCAGCTCTTTCTTTGGAGTCCTTGGCAGGCTGGCCATGGCCTCTTGCTGTACTTTTCAGCACTCCCTGCTGACTTACAGACTCCCCACATTCCACTTCTCCTGGCCTGTCCCTTCTTGTGGACACTTGAAACCTCAGAGCAGCACTAATTTTAGTCATGCTGCTATATTGCTCAAAGCGGCTTTGGAACTGCTCCTTGGGATTCGACTTCACAGACTCACAGGGTGCCTGGACAGCAGAGGCACTCAACTAAATATTCCTTGGGGTGGTGTATGAAGAACAAGAATTTGCTTCGCTCTGAGCCATAGTATGACGGTTTAGTATCTCCCCTGGGGAATTCTCTTTGCTTTTGTTTACTCTCATTTTTATTTGACATCCCCAAATTGTGATACAGAAAACTGAAATTTAATGTCTACCTAGGAAGGAAGGGCCAAGGAGAATGCCTAATCTGTTTAAACTCTCGACCTT
Source organism: Hystrix cristata (assembly GCA_004026905.1). Classification (NCBI taxonomy): domain Eukaryota; kingdom Metazoa; phylum Chordata; class Mammalia; order Rodentia; family Hystricidae; genus Hystrix; species Hystrix cristata. The sequence continues at coordinate 73,060 of PVJO010003249.1, read as the reverse complement.
AAGCCTCTATGCAGTGGAGCCCTTGGGGGCCCACAGAGCCTCCTGCTCACTGTGATTCCCCACTGAGGCCTGAAGCCACATTGCCAGTAGGTACTGAAACATTTCTGGTCCTGGCCTGTTTCTCTATACTTAGGTCACTATGGGCTGTTGGTGTCCTGCCCAAATCTCCTCACTAGCCAGTATGTGCATTTCCCAGCTACCACAAATACCATGGCTAAAAGTTTCCACCTGTGACCTTCTTTGAACCATTGCTATTGGATGAGCCGTCTTACCTAGAAAAGCTAGGGATATGTCATCCCCTACTTTTACCCCAAGCAGCCAATGACGGATGGATACAAGGGCACAAAAGCCTGGACATCCAGTCTCAAGGTGGGACAACACTATAGGGTGGTTTGCATTCCAGAGTCACCATGGAGCTTGACATGGTGGCACAGACCTGTAATCTCAGCACTTGGAGGCTGAGGCAGGAGTATGGCAGTGAGTTTGAGACCATCTGGCATACATAGTGAGTTTAAGGACAGCCTGAACTACATAGGAAGACTCTGTCTCAACAAAACCAAAAACACAAACAAAACAAAAACCAGAGTCCTCATGGAGAAGGCCAAGGTTAGAATTTGTCAGAGACCATGTTTCTGTGAGGTTCCTTCCTCTGCCTAGCAGGCTTCCCTCATTCCCTTACAGCTTCCTTTTCAGAGCATCCTCAGTAAACTGTGTGTCCCCAAGCTCTGTCCCAAGTTCTGTTTCTAGGGGTCCTAACTTAAGACAGCGCTCTTGAGATTTAGCGAATGAGAGGCAGACAAGATTCCTATTTTCAGGATCTCACAAACCCACCAAACACCAAGTCAACACTAGACTAACATGACTCACACTGAGGTCTACTTCCTGCTCCCATCAGTCCCACAGGGATACCAAAGCCAAGTCTAAGGGAGAAAGATGAAAAGCTAAAGCAGCATCATCTCAAACAGGAGTCACCACCAAGAGGCTGTTGAGCACCTGAAATGTAGCCAGTGCAGCTGAAAAACTGAATAGTCTATTTCACACGGTTCAATTATAATTTGTATTTGCAGCTACCAAAAAACTTTGAGGCATGTTTGGAATAACTTGGGTATGTAAATCTAGTTCATTTTCAACTGCGAATTTTAGGAACTCTCATATAAGGGCTGGGGATTTAGCTCAGTGGTTAGAGTGCTTGGCTCTCAAATGCAAGACCCTGAGTTGGATCCCCAGCACAAAAAAGAAAAAAGAAAAAAAAAAAAAGGCACTCACAGTGATCCCCTGGCCTCCATCTCCCTAGTGAGTGCTGGGACTACAGGAAATCTCACATAGATCAAGAATTTCCAATGGAAATTTAGTGTCTGAATTGAGATGTGCTGCTAAGTATAAAAAACACACACCAAATTCCAAAGATTTAGTATTAAAAATAATTTGAAAGATATCATTTGTATTTTTAATATTGTTCTCTTATTTAAATAACTTTATTTTGTTAAATAAAATGTTATTAAATTAACTTTGAAAAAATTAATTATTTTCTAAAAATATGGCTATTAGAAAATTTAAAATTACATATGTGGCTCATATGATATTTCTATTGGCCACTCCGGTCAAGAACTTCAGCCTGGAGCAGCAGAAAGAAAGGAAAAACAGCTCCTATTTGCCTTTTCAGACCCTTAACACCAGAGAGCTGTTGGGAGTCTTGAAGTTCCTTAGCCTCTAAAAGCCAATACATACTAGCCAGATGTGGCACACACATACTCGAGAGGCTGAGGCAGGAAAATTTAAATTTGAAGGTAGCTTGGGTAATTTAGTAAAACCTTGTCTCAAAATAAAAATAAACAAATAAAAAGAGCTGGAGATGTAGGTTAGTGGCAAAGAGCCCTTGGATTCAATCCCTGGCACCGCCACCACCACCACCAAAAAAAAAAAAAAAGGTCATTAAGGACTAATACTAAGTCCTTATCTAAATTCAACTCTTTAGCTATTCTCTCATTAGTGGATAGAGAAACAAAATCAATGTCTTTGCAGCATTGTCAGGCTCACCTCGGTAGCCTCCTACCCAGTCATGGCTTCCAATATGCATACCTGCAGTCTGTCCCTTATGAATCTGAGCTGGCCATGTGACCTGCTTCAACCAGCCAAACTGATACCCAGTCAGTTCTAGGCCTAGACTTCAATAAAGCCTGGAGCCTCCACTTCAGTGTTAAGACAGTAAGAATTTGGAATCAAGGTCCCTGGACATCAGCCTCCACTGAGCTCTCACTCAGTAGTCAGCAGACATGTGACTGTCAGGCATGTGACTAAGGCCATCTTAGAACTGGACCCTTCAGCTACTTCACTCGATACCACATGGAGCATACAGGAGCCTTCCCTATCGAGTTCTGCTCAAATTACAGAATCATGAACGAAGAAATAAAACAGCTGTTGCTTTCAGCTTCTGACCTGTGGGGTAGCTTACTGTATAGCAATACATTAACTGAAACATTAAGGGTCCCAGGGCAAGTTTCTGTACACATTACTGAAGACTTTTGCATGCTCATCAACTCATACTCTTGAATTTATATCATCTTTGATAAGTTTCATTTCAGCATATCAAGTACCTGACTTACAATATTTGATATAAATTCTGTGTCCTCATAGAATAAATCTAGTTTTAAACTAAACCACTCCTGTTTTCCACTGCCACGTGCACCAGGTTGAGGCCTGCTGCACTGTGTCCCAGCCTTGTTCACCCCTCCTCTGCTTCTCCAAGTCACTCCAAGTCAGTATTTACTGTTACACTACTTCTCTGGACTCATAAAACCTGTGTGTCCAGGAGAGAACTTGTCTCACCCACCACTCTCCTAAAGAAAATGGAAAAAAATGACCCCAAAATGTTCTTTTCTGTAAGAAGTTTCCATGACTACAGCCATATGATTTAAATGACCCCACCCCAGCATCCCGACTCTGATTGATACAGCAGGCTAAGGTAAAAGCAATTAAGTGAAAGCGAGTCATATAATAGAGAGACCAACTCTGCTAAGGTAGGCAGGGGTAAAACTATGGATTAACAGTCTTCTGTGGAGCACTGTGGCATCAGGCCCATTGGATTCTTCTTTGCAAAGGACAAATATGAGGATCTCATGGGTCATGTAGGGCACTGGAACCTAGGTTGAAACGTGACCAAAAAGGCAGTTGGAAACAGTGGGTCCCAGAAATGCTGAGATGTCTCAATTGCCCATGTGTTCTCTCAGAAAACCCTTGTGTCTTAAACTGGGTTCCCTGAATACTGAAATAAAGATTGATGTGCAAAGAAATTATTAGAGAAGTATCTCTGGAAGAAGCTGGTGGGGAAATGGGGGAAGCAGGACAGGGAAGAGGGAAATCTAAGGATAAAGTGATTTGGGGCCATCCTGCAGAGAATAGGGTAACCTCGGCCTGATTCAGCTTGAAAATTCTAGAATCTAAGTTACACACCAGAGGTGGTTCCAACTTAAGGTGAGGGGAGTTGATTTTCTTACTCCCCACCAATCCTAACCCTAATCAGTCTTTGACCAAACACCACTTCTGCAGGAGACATAAACTACTGGGTACTTCCAGCTCTCCAAGGCACGTAAAGCAGTTCCAGTAATCCAAGGAGAGTGTTAGGAAGAAGAGTGGCAGGTACAAACCACTGGAGGCCAAAGCACACTGAAACTGGGGAGGGATGATAAGAAACAGTAAAGAGATTTGAGAATTCTGGACAGTGTCCAATGTACTTCCTCAATGAAAGTCACCTGTGCACATCTCTTTCCCGAAGCCTGAAGGGTATGTTTGGATTGGCATGTTTATATTCTTCTTCAATTTATCTGATGGTTTTCAGACTATTCTCTGCTGTTTCTTCTTGGGCCACTATAAATTAAGGAGAACCCAGCTCATAGAGGATCCATCCCTCTATTCAGCTATAACACTTTTGTTTTACATATTGGGCTTCCTTGTGTGCTTTCATTTAAATACAGGTCTCCACAGCTAAAGAAATTCTGAAAACTACTTTGACAGACTAAGATTAAAATGAGTATATTAGTTTGCTATTGCTATATGACAAATTACTGACAATTTAGAAGCTAAAGCGATACACATCTCCCCGTACATGCAGCTCAGAAGCTCAGACTCAGCTGTGCCCGCTGCTCAAGGTCCCCCAAAGCGGTAGACAGGGCAGTGGTCTCCCAAGAGGCTTGACTGAGGAAAGATCTGCTGCCAGCTTCCTTCAGGTTCCTGGCAGAGTCCATACTCTTTAAATCGTAAGACTGAAGTGCTGTTTTGTTGCAGCATGTCAGGTGAGGCTGCTATGAGGAAATATGAGCAGCCTGCAGCTCCTTGCCATTGGCCCCTTCCTTAAGTCCTCCTATGATGTGGCAGCTTCTTTCTTCAAGGCAGCAATGGAAAGACAGTCTCTAGTACAGTGGTGGCAAACCTATGCCACATGTGCCTCAGGGGGCTGTTTGTATCACTGAAAGCTCTAAAAGGCTCCCCATCGCTGCAATGCATACTGGCAAGATAGAGCTCTATTTTATACAGTTATAATTTAACCATGGGGGTTATCACATTACCTTTGCCATATTTACAAGCCCGGCTGGTCTTAAGCAAGCAAGCAAGGTCTTTCCTTTGCCTATCCTAAATGCTTTTGCTCTATTGCCTTGCTTTTTGACCTGTCATATATTGTGCTTTTTCACAACACATACTTACGAGCCTCCTGATCCCTGGTCCCAGCTTGGGTTCTCCTTGATTAACTACATATTCTCACCCTACCTCAGCATTCCTTATAGTTGTTGTCTCTGGCTGCACACTAATAACATTTGCATTTAATGTCCTACCTCAGTTTTCATATACTTTAATAATAACTATTATGGAAAAAGGCTAAAACTCACTCAGTTAAACATATGATTATTAAACAAGAAAATATTTGTTTATTTATTTACTTATTTATTTATCGTAGTATTAGGGATTGAACCCAGGGCCTTTAGACTGAACTACAGCCCCAGCTTTTTTTTTTTTTAAACCAAGAACATGTATTGGTACATTTTACATATAATGGTCACATTCATCACATTTATTTTGTACCTGTACATGATGCATCTTGGTTCTCCCCCCTCTTCCCCACCCCTCCCCTCTGTTCCCTCCCTCCCTATTTACAGCAGGTTTATTCATAATATTCCATATTTTCCCTTTCCTTTTTCTTTCCTTTGTTGCCTTTCTGCTTTTCCCCTTCTTTCTTTCTAGTACTCCTCTCCTTTGTATAGTATCTTCCTTTTATATAATATCTATTACACCTCTTTGTCCTTATTTACAGTTATGGTTTCTCATATCAGAGAAACAATTCGATGTGTACTCAGAAGTCTTTTTTTTTTTAATGAAGGTTGCCAGGTTGAGCTAGAACTTGTCATCCTCTTGCCTCAACTTCTCAGAGTGCTTTAAATTTCCTAAGTTATTTTAGATTAATTATACTTGACTGCCTTGATAAATTTGACATTATTTAAATTTATTTTTAGCCTTGCAATACTTTTTTTAAGCTTATAAGATATTAGCTTTAGAGAATTTGGCTGGCACTACTAAAAGCCACATTTTGCAAAAAGCTTGTTAGATTTAGAGCTCACATTTTATGTAAAACTTGATTCGCAGTACCTCCAATTTATTCTCTCTCTAAGGTCTTGAAGTATCACTGTATTTTATTTCATCAATAGAAACAGTTAATAGTAAACATTAGGGAATGAACAAGATGTTATATATCCAGCATCAGAAAGAAAGAAAGAAAGAAAGAAAGAAAGAAAGAAAGAAAGAAAGAAAGCAAGCAAGCAAACAAGCTAAGACTTCATCAGAGAAACAAAAGGAATTTGCGAAAGAAGCTCATTTTAGAGACTGACTAATCAGGGACGGCAAATACTCAGCACAGATGCCTCAACTCTCCAATCTGTACCCATGACGAACATCATTAATCTATCACTATATTCTTTTGCTGAGCCTGAATAAAGGTTTAAAGTTTATTTAACTCTAGGAAACTACTCCTGATGTAGACAAGGCTTTTCAATTACAAGTAGCAGAAATGAAACTGAACCAGCTTAACCAAATAAGGAATTTTATACAAACATGCAAGGATGACCCAAAGAAGTCAAATACAGAAATGTAGACAAGCCTCAGGGACTAGAAACCCAAAAGTCATTAGGACCCAAGCCACTTGTCTCTAAACATGCCTGCTTGCTTATTTCACTATTTTTTCCCCTTTGTAGTCTGGCTTTCTCTGCATTTCCAACACACCTGATGTTATGCAGCCACACTTTCCACCCATGTTGACGTTTTTCTGGTTACAGCCTCCTTCAGAGAGTGTATCTGAATATCAGTACCAAATTCTCAAGGAAGAGCCTCTCACTGGGTCAGGTGACCACTCTTGCTCAATCAACTCTCATCTAAAAGAAGTCTCAAATGTTCAATAGAGCTACATAGTGCCCGTGTAGACAGAACAATTCTCAGAAAAGGAAGAGATGGATCACAACTGGGACTATCAGTTTCGTTTTATTTATAATAAATCAATTTAAATAGCTATACCTAACACTGGACTACTAAAGTAGGCTAGTTAGTGCAAATCTAGATCGTTGTAGTCGAAAGATAAGAAAACTGAACTCCTTGATCACATATCTAGTTAATAACATAATGGAACCAAATATTTATTTGGTCTCCTTTTTAAATTTTCCATTCTATTAATTGGAATTGAGGCAGTTTGCATAAGTGATATTTCCCAAATAATTTCAGTTTGCCACTATAAATGTCCAAGCCTAACCATTGTTTGATATAAACCTTTCTAAAACGTACTGCACACTTCTCTGCCTTGGAAAAAAATCTATGTGGCCATACTTTCAGACTTCTCTTAATGACACATGATTATAACTTTGAATGTCTATTGTCATTCTCGGTTGGTTATAATAATGATACTCTTACAGCAGAACCTAATGAGACTTACAGGGCTGTCTTCATCACAATTCTGTGTCTGAAGATGGAGAGTGATCTGACCATTTTCTCTCTCTGTCGCATCTTGATTCGAAAGCTTCTGACAGCATCTCTGCTCCCATCACTATCTCAGCAGTGAACCAAGCACAGGAACTTGATCCATCAGTGGGCTTAATTTCACCCACAATTCCAAACCATTAGTTCAATGGAAAGAGGTAAATGTTTACTACTGAATCATGGTATGCAGAGTTTTGAGCAAAATTTGCCATAATGTACAGGTTTTTTCTTATAGATTTTTTGTTTTTGCTTTTGTTTTTAGGTTTTTTGAGGCAGGGTGTCACTATGTAGTTGAGGCTGGCCTTGAATTTGCTATGTAGCCCAGGCTGGCCTAGAATTTGCAGTGATCCTCCTGCATCAGCCTCCTTTGTGCTGGGATTACAGGCATGTGCCATCAAGCCTGGCTGTCTTATACATTTTTGATGAGTGATGCAAATCTCATAAAAAGCTAATCGTTGGATAAACAGGATGGTGCCTTCTTTTACTTTAACTGCACTATTCTGGATATGTTGATATTGTGACGTCCAGAGTACCAAGACTAGCTAGGATTATGCACAAAATAGTTTGAGAAATGAGACTGAAACTAAGTACAAACTATTTTAGACTAGTTTCCTAGCTGTTTCTCATTAGTGTATTCTTAGGTCATGAGATATGAATGGTTTTATGAGCCTTTTGAAAATATTTGAAAACCAAAGTGAATTAATTTAAAGAATCCTAAAAAAAATTTAAAGAATCCTAAAAATAATAAATTCACTTCAGTAACTCTACTTTATATTGAAAGTGCAGACTTGCAATAATCATGTCTATCCAAAACACATCTGAGAGTATGAGAGCCAGAAAAGACTCAAAACAGGGGGAACAGTTGTCACAAAGCCATGAGTTAGGGCCATTGTCCATTGTCAGGTGAAACAGGACACTGACGGCCATAAGCCTGGTCTCATGCTTCATGCCTGGAGCTCAAATTGAGGATGTATGAGCAGGGTGATTGAGAAGGAAATTCAAGTTCTGCGGGCTGAATGGATCTTAGACCACCAAAAGCCAGTAAATGACAGTGCACTCTATCTGTTGCCTCTGGGGAGAATATAACTCATTTTAGAAAGATTTTCCTGGTGCAACTAAAATGTTGGAAGTTTTGACAACTACAAGGGTAGCTTTCAGTTGTCTGGAAGAAGTATTTATGTAAAGGCACCACCACCAAACAGGTGTTCTTGTATTTTTACTCGGCCTTCTGGAACAGCTTGAGGATTTGCTCAAGGAAAGCACTCATTTTGCCTATATGCTGCTTTAGAAAATAACTTCACTAAACACGTTTGTCGTCCCATCAGTTATTTATAGTCAAGTTTTGATTATCCACTAGGCAGGTTCCTGGCTCGGTTTTCAGCCCTCTGTTTGCCTTTCTCACCTCCCACTGACACACACTTGCTGCAGCTGATAGAGACTTAGAATTTCTCCTGAGTCACAGCTCTCCTTCCTCCAGTTCCAGCTCAGCCCCTGCACCCCTCCAATCCAGCACGCCACTACCAGCAAAGATGTCTACAAACCAAAACAACAGTTACCTACTTCTTCCCCACCTTTCCCCACAATGGTATGAGGTTGTCAGGGAGAACTCAACCCTGGAATGAGGTTGCTATGCCTGCAGATAGCCAGAGCTCAGGTGTCCCTACAGGCAGGGGAGAGGTCACTAGCCAGGGCAGAGCAGAGACAGTCAATAGCTTCCATCTCTTTTCACAGCATGGCATTGTGTTGTTGACTGAAGTGTTATGTATTCCCAAGACACGTGACACACCCTCTGCTACTCCAATTCCAGATGAGTACAAAAACACATTCCTAAATTTCATCAGAGGGGCCGGGGATTTAGCTCAGTGGTTAGAGTGTTTGCCTCGCAAGCATGAGGCCCTGAGTTCGATTCCCAGTACCAAAAAAAAAAAAAAAAAAAAGTCTAAAAAAAAAATTTCATCAGAATTATTTCTTTCCTGATTATCTGCACCTTGGACCTCAGTGAAAGTAGCACTGGCATTTTTTGTTCTGAAGGATTTCTTCTAGGTCTTATAATTCCCCAGGCAGAGCAGTCCCCATGCTAGCTTTGAACAGTGGTTCTCAATCTTGGGAGTCTGATGCTCCAGAGATTCAGATTTTAACCACCATAGGCTGCGGTGAAGCCTAAACACTAGGATTTTCCAGCTGCCCCTAAGTGATTCCATTATGTAGCTAAGGTTGAGAGCCACTGTTGGCGCTTCCTTCACTTGGGTTAATAGTGATTCCTAATGTGACTCTTCAATTGCACAGCTGCGGCTTCACTGATTTAGACAAAAATGTTAGAATAGCCAGGGAAGATGTGCACACACATCAACCAATTCAGGAGCTACTGAGCATTGCCAAGGTCAACATTTCATTTACTCCTTCACTCATTTACTGAGGGTTGCTACTAGAATGGGTGGATACAAAAATGCATGAAATTACTGCCCTCAAGCATTTACCAACTCCCTGGAAGAATCGTTCAGCCATGCTAGCTAGCCCCCCAGAGTCCTCCAAAGACACGATCAACTCCAGTCCTCCCTCCTCCGCCATCCCCAATTACTGTCTTATAATTCACCTACATTTCATATAATCTGACTGAACATACATAATTCTGATGATGCTTTTAGTCTCTGGTTACTCTATAGAGCACAACTGCTTGAATTATGACAGTCATCTCTGCTAATAGAGTTCACTTTTTTACTGCAGAGTTATAAATATATATGCCACTTGCATATTCGAGGAGGCATGTGGGAAGAAATGTTGAGCTGTGGGGCTCTTCTAGAAAGAAGAGAACCCACTCCCTGGCACCTGCACATACATAACTTTCCTGATAACCTCCAAAAAGGCTTGTCCTCAAGTCTGTCTTATAAAAAAGATTTACTCTACCCAGCCCTGGTGAGAAAATCAGCAATTAGCATCCTCAACATTTGCATTCTTTCCTCAGGCCCCCAAATGGATTCATAGCCATCAGCTTTTCTTTTCCCAGGGGAAAATTGGTCTTGCAGTCTCTCAGGAAACTAGACTGGAATTAACTGGGTTGTACTGTGACAGCCAAATGAAAATCAGGAAGATCAGCAGCAGAGAGCGGGGATGGCCAATCTTGTGAACACAAGCCATGCAAATAAGTTCATTAATCCTAGGATGTGCTGGATCCTGGTAAGGCATATTATAGAAGCTTCAGACCAAGAAATCTGGTCTGTCATCTGGAGGAGAGGAGCTAATGGAGGAATTTTCTAGAGCTTTAACTTTTTACTGAATACAGTAACACTATAAATTACCAATCAGCTAACTATGATTTTACAATTTTGCCTGAAATTTGAACTGTTGCGGCAGTTTGTACCTTGTGGGTAATAATAGGTATGCCTGGTGAATGTTATGTAGCATATTTCTTTAAAATTTATAGCTAGTTACTTTGGTAATAAATATGTTTATTTGAAAAGAAAATACAATTATGATGTGATACAACATGTACGAGGCACTGCTGATTGTCTAACCAACAGCTTTTTCATTTTCCTTGCTAGTCAAAATCTGATTTGAGAGGAAGGTGAGTGAGTCTCAACCTTCCCCCGTGTGACACAGTTGAGGACCCAGGGTAAATCCTAATGGGCCTAAACCAGTCCCAGTGACCAGTTCCCCTTGCTGGGGCTGGTTAGAGGTGGAGATGCTAGATTGTTTGTTGCCAGCATGGTACCACTATCCCTCTCTCTTAAATTCAGGAACCCTGCTTCCTAGAATCACTGCCTCTATCCTGTTTCTGGTTACTGCTCATGAGAAGAACTGAGGCAAAATTTGGAAGGAGAAATGCATTATTCCTCTGGAGTGCTTGTAGCTATATAGACCAGCAGAGGAGAGATTCCCAGCACTCTCCTGGCCCAAACTTGAGGAAATATACACCTAAATGTTTCAGTTAAGATCTTTTGGGGTCAATTCTTCTGACCAAGGATAGTTTCAAACTCTGTCCCCATTCAGCCCCACTCTACCAGTAGTCACGTATACTCTTAATTCCATGTTAAGCCCCTTATACCCACGATGGATAGTGACTTTAACTTTGCATCCTAAACCCCAACAGCGACAGTGTTTATGTGGTATTGTTCAGGCCAATAGGATGGGCTAGAGGTCTTCTTACTACTCAAGAGCCTTTGGAAAATCCAGCTCCTATGTGCATTTGGATGAGATGCCTAATTTGTTATGATTTGTCATCAGCCTAATACAGAGCCAATATGCAAGTAGAAGGCAAGCCCCAGAGAAGAGCCCAGGAGAGGAGCTGGAATCTTAATGTTTATGTACCTTGTGACCTTTTATCCTTTGCAGATTCATGCCTCAAGGAAACAAATGTTTAAGATAGTCTCATATTGGTTGCCATATTTTCTGATGTCACATTATATCGTGATTCACATCTGTTTTCTCATTCTCCCACCAGATGAGTACCCAGATAATCTCTGTCTCAAATGTATCATGCACACTGAAATAGCTACGTGAGTTATTGCTTTGCATTGACAGATGTGTCTGCAATATTACTGTACTTTTTGTCATTTTTCAAAATCCAATTATACTTTAAAACACAAATATTGCTAAAACATTATTACTATTACAGCTCCATCATTTTGAATTTCTTCTTGATTTAACCATAAAAAAGGCATTCTCATTTTGCATAATAGTATAATCATAAACTGGAACTGTACAAAGCAATATTATTCAATATGAAAAATTACAATTACAAATTACATAAATTTTTTTCCAAAATTTTGTCATTAAAAACTCTCTTATTTTCAGTTACAAATGTATAGGGATGTTTTTAAAAAATAAAACTAATATTCATTTAATAGATTATAAATTAAAGCATTAAAACATGGTAGTGTTTATTTCTTTGTAAAATCTTATCTAGAGGATTTGCAACACTGCTTACCTCCAGGGCAGCTTTTCTAGGCCTTGGCACCTTGTCATACCCTTTCTAAATTTGGATCCACTTTCGACATTTCTTGGGGGTTCTGGGGATCGAACTCAGGGCCTTGAGCTTGCTAGGCAAGCACTCTACCACTGAGCTAAAGCCCCAACCCTCACTTGCATGCAACATGTTATCCTTTGCACAGTGAACAACATCCTGAAATATCCTCGACAGTTCCTTTAATGTGAAATTTTTGTCAGTGTCACTTCCTCTTGGACATCATCTTTTTTATCACAACCACTCATTTATGTTGATAAATTTGCCTTTTGGCTACATACTTCAAATTTTTTATATGGCAGCAATGTCAACATTCCCACCATAGAAACACAAGCACATAGACACACAGAATGCTCAGAAGGTTGGCCTTTGGAGTTATACCTGGGATGCAACATTTGCTTTTAGAATGTCATTTATCTAGTCAATATTTGTTGTGTCCTCAGTATAAATTAATTGCTGGTCTTCAAGTTGTCAGTTTTCCCATAGAAAATAATTTAATGGGCTAGTTACTTATTTTCTCTTAGGATTCTGTTAAATTACTGACAAAATGATAAAAAAAATCTATCCTTCTAAAGTTGTGAACAGTAAATAATATAACATATGCAAAATGCTTAACAAAGTGCTAGGTTCCTATTAAGTACTCTCTAAATACCTGGCAGAGACTTCTAGTTGTCTAGTCCCTATCTACTACTCCCTTCTTTCTCATTAACTTACTCTCCTATCACTGGAGGTATCAATGTGCCCAGTCTCCTTACAGTCATCTATGATCATATGACTTAATTACAGCCAATGAAATAAATTGTGGCCAATGCTCAATTGGAATTATTGACAAGAACTTCTGGAAAAACTCCTATAATTGTTTTCTATTGCAGCTATAATGGATTGCCAAATTTAGTGGCTTAATACAACACAAATTCATTACTTTAAAGTTCTGGAAATCAGAAGTTGGTTTAGTCTGGACTGCTGTAAAAAATGCTTTACACTAGATAATTTATTGGTCACAGTTCTGGTAACTGGGAAGTCCAAGATCAAAGTACCAGCAGTATTTGGCAAATGTTCATTCATCAAAGATGACACCTCCTCACTGTGTCCTCATATGATTGAAAAGATATGATGGAAAGGGTGGACAAGCTCCCTTGGGGTTCTTTTATAAGGGGACTATTCCACCACGCACTGCAGCATTTGCCTGTAATCCAAGCTACTTCGGAGGCTGAGGTAGAAGTTTCAAAAGTTTGAGCCCAGCCTGGTCAATTTAGTGAGACTCTGTCTCAAAATAATCGGAAGGGTTTGGGATGTAATTTAGTGATAGTGTGCCCCTTGGTCCAATCCCCAGTATTATAAAATAAAATAAAATAAAATAAAATAAAATAAAATAAAATGGCACTATTTCCATTCATGAGGACAGAACCCACCTAACTTAATCATCTCTCAAAGGCCCCACTTGTTAATACACTTTACTGGAGCTACGTTTCAACATATGAATTTTGGATGACACAAAATTTAGACCATAGTGTTCCACCTCCCCCCATTCATATCCTTCTCACATGCAAAATACATTTATTCCATCTTAATGGTCCCCCAGACCATAACTCATTCTAGCATCAACTCAGTGGTCTAGAGTCTAGAATCTCATCTAAATATCTCAATCAGATATGGATAAGACTAAAGGTGTGATTTATTCTGAGGCCAATTCCCATCCAATTGTAAGCCTGTGAAATCAAACAAGTTATGTGCATCCAAAATACAATATGGTGACATAGTATAAATACTTTCATTTTTAAAAATTTACTCTGTGCGTGTGTGTGTATGTGTGTATGCGTGCGTGCGTGTGTGTGTGTGTGTGTGTGTGTGTGTGTGTAGTATTGGGGACTGAACCCAGGGTCTTTGCACTGGGCTACATAGCCAGCCCTTTTGTATTTTTTATTTTGAGACAGGGTCTCACTAAATCTTTAAGTTGCCCAGGCTGGGCTCAAACTTGTGATCTTCTTGCCTCAGTTTCCCAAAGTGCTGGGATTATAGGTATGTACCACCTATACCTAGCTAACATTCTCATTTCAAATGGGAAGAATAAAAAGAAGAAAGGGGTAACTCAGTAAGGCAAACATTAAATCTTTAGCCTTGGCAATAATTTTCTTTGATTTGATGTCCCAGACATGCTGGGGGCAGGAGAGTTGGACTAAGGTTCCAGCTGGCCCTATCCTCATGGCTTTGCCAGATGTACCCAAAAAAAAAAGCTAAAGCTCTCATTGATTGGAGTCAGGCTCTTCTAGGCTAGATCTGCACATTGGTAGATCTACAGTTCTGGGGCAGCAGGGGTGGTCCCGCTACCCCAGCTCCACTAGGCAAAGCCCTAGTAAAGGTTCTCTACAGTGGCACCACCACGGTGGCCATTCTGAGCCTGGACCCTGCAGCTCTCCAGGGGATCCTTTGAAATCCAGGTGGGGGTGGCCACGCTCTCACAGCCCTTGCACTTGGTGCACCTGCAGAACTAGCACCAAGTGGCCACCACCCATGTTTCCCACTTGTGCCCTCCATGCCACACCTGACCCACTTGAGCCACAGCTGGAGTTGAGCACTGCACTGGAAAGTGGGGAGCACATTACTGAAACTGTTCTGCTCCATGGCTCTGGCATTCTGACCATGTGATGATGCTTCCTTCTCTCCATACTTATCTCCTTACAGGGTCACACTCTTGGTATTCTCTCCTAAACACAGTTTCTCTCTCTCTCTCTCTCTCTCTCTACCCCTCTCTCTTATTTTCTTCTTTCTCTCTCTCCCTCCCTCCACAGAATGAGAATTTTCCAAATCTTTGTTTTGCTTCTGTTTTAATAGCAAATTCCATCTTTAAATCATTTCTTTCTTCTTGCATTTTAAACAACATGAGAAGTCATGGTATATCTTTAACACTTTACTTAAATATTTCTTCTGCTAAATATACTAATTACTCAGGAGTTTTACCTTCCACGAAACACCAGGTCATGAACACAACTGATCCAAGTTCGTTGCCACTTTATAAGGATCATCTTTCATCCAGCTGCCAATAACATGTTCCTCATTTTTGAGACCTCATCAGGATGGCTTCTATCACTCATATTTCTAGGAACATTCTGGTCATGACCATGTAGGTGATCCCAGAGAAGACTGAGGCTTTCTCTACAGCTCTCCTATTCCTCACCAAAATATGGTACATTCATGGCAATATAGGCTTCTTCCTACATATACTTCAAAATCCTTCCAGCTCTACTCATTACTCAATTCCAAAACTACTTCTGAATTTTCAAGTATTTGTATGGCAACATCCACTCCTACTATGAAAATCTACAGTAGTCATAGTTCTGCCAAAAAAACAGAAGCAAGAAGATGATAGGTAGACAAAGACAGATAAATGATTTACTATGGAAATTGGCTCATGTGATTACAGAGGCTGAGAAATCCTACAATATGCCTACGATATGGAGAACCAGAGAAGCTGATGGTACAGTTCAGTCTAAGTCTAAGGTCCTGAAGTTATGTCGGGAGGTGGACTGTGAGCTGCTGCCTTGCTAGAAAATATACTTCCCAGCGATTGTAAACCTAGCTACAGTAAAGAATGAAAGAAATCAAGTTTAAATTAAGAGAAGACGATTTATTTAAAAGTGGTGAAAAAGGGGGAAAGGGAGATGATATGGAGTAGGGCGCATTCCAAAGCGAAATACTCATGGACCTTTTGTTGGAGCCCCTTTTTATTGAGGTTTTCTTCTTGGGTCAGCCCTTTGTAATTTGGTTGGCTCCTGGGCTTATCAGGTATCTCTGCCTTGATTTCTCATAGCTATGTGACTTTTCTTTGAAATTACGGGTGGGTGCCTTAGGGTCAGGTTATGTAGAGGTCAGAATCAAAAGGGGGAGTTTGTGTTCTTTATGTTAATCAGATTACCTGGGGACCTTCATGAAACCAGTCTCTTTGCCTTTGTCTCCTTAAGTGTTGGAATCTAGCATCTAGCTGCCTTTATGTTTGTAACTATTTGACGATAGCTGTCTGGTGATAGAGGTCAAAATTGTGTATTAATTTTTCATAGCATATCTTTTCCCTACCTATGGGGACCCCTGTCTCTACACTGAGAACCAAGGGAGCTGATAACAGAACTCTCAGTCTGAGCCCAAAGCCCTATGAAACTAGGGGATACAGGGCAAGTCCTGGAGTCTGAAGGCTGGAGAACCTTGAGCTCTGATGGTCAAAGTCAGAAGTAGGTGGGTGTGCCAGTTCTACAGAAGAGAGAAAATTCATCTTCCTCTTTTTTGTTCTATTTAGGTAAACAGATTGGATGATGCCCATCCACATTAAGCGAGGGTAAACCTTTCTTACTCAGTCCACTTATTCAAATGCCATTCTCTTCTTGAAACACCTTGACAGATACACTCAGGAAAACATATTGTATCAGCTGAGTGTCAACAAAATATCAAGTTGACATTTGAAATTTAACCATCGCAGAAGTCTAAAATGGTTTTTAGTTCTGTGCTCCTTCTGAAGGCCATAGGAAGAATTTGTTTCCTTGCCTTATCCACCTCCTAGAGGGTAATTACATGTCTTCACTTGTGGCTTTAAATCACTACAACTTGTTTGTCGTCTTATCTTCTCTGATTCTTTCACGCTTCCCTCTTTCAGGACCTTTGTGATTATATCGGTCACACTCAGATAATGCAGGACAATCTCCCCATCTCAGGTTATCTAATTTAATCAAACCCACAAAGTCTTTTTTGCCAGCTTCTGAAGATTAGAGTGGACATCTTTGGCAGTCATTATATTCCACTCATTACAACTTCTTAAAAGGAAAGACAACTGGATAAATCCATTTGTCTTTCCTTCTTCTTCCTTCTTTGTGCAAATGTGTTTCAGCAGCAACATCAACCAATGAAGTGAGGTACAAATTGAAGCTATGCACTGAAAATGCCAAAATTATAGAACTGCATTCTTGATAGCTTTGGAGTCACTACAGCAGTCTAGGCTTAGCTCTTACTGAAATTCTTTCACTTGAAAGAAAAATAAACTATCATGTTTAAGACACTCTTGGGGGTAATTTCTATCATTTGCACCAAAATAATCTAGGTAGAGGAACCATCACTGCTATCAGTGTGGGAAACGGCATACAGAAACATGGTCAGTTCTAAATACATGTAGTACAAATCTTTAGGCTGTCTCTGGAAAAGTAGGAAAATATGAATTCTCTGTATAGGCTGGGATTTAATATGATCGCTATTGTCTTGACTTCCTAAAATGCCATTTTCCTTCCACAAACCTTTTGTATAGCACAAACCTACTGGATTGCTATTAGAACTTACCTGCCTGTTATGGTTTGTGTCTAAATGTTCCCCCAAAGCCTCATGTGGTAAGAGGTAGCTTGATCTAGAGTGGGAGCAGGGGTGTAACACTAAGATTAAGGGTATTAGGATTAAGGGTGGGAGCGCTCCCCACCCTAAAGACAAGTAGCCTGGATAAGATATAAAATACAGGAAGAAGCTGGTTAGCTGCTTAGCTTGCTTGCATTGCTCGCTTGCATCCCTTGCTTACTTTGCTGCCTTCTGCCTGTCTGCCATGCCACCCTGCCTTGGATCCAGCTGACTGCGGACTGAAACCTCTACAAACTGTGAGCCAAATAAACCTTTCTTCCCCTAACTTTGGGTGTCGGGTATTTTGTCCCAGCAATGAGAGGAAAGTAACTAAGACACTGCCCTTCTGGGAAAAAGAAAAGAGGGAGTGAGGTCAGGGTATTACCTGAGGCTGGGCATTGAGGAAGATTGGTTTTGTTAGGTCAGTATCGTACAGGCTAACAAAACAATAGGGTCTCATGGGTCAATGGCAGTAGCTTCCTGGAGCACTGCGTTAAGAAAGATTGAGGCGCTATCTATGGTCAACAGGAAGAAAGCATTGCGATTGACTTGCAATGTCTAGTGCAGTTAAGGGAGAAGAGAGAGAGAGTGTGAGTTATGCATAAGCCATTCCTGGACTGGAGTCAGGCTCTTGATTGTTAGGGTCAGATACCAAGTTTGCCAGTATATTAAAGTTATTTGTTCTCTCAGGGATGGATTTATGTCAAACAAATTCATAAGACAATGATTTATAAATCAGAGGGCCAGTTTGTTGATCTCAATTGAAATAAAACTACAAATGAATGCTAGTTATTAAGCAGAACCCACATGGTGAAATGAAGAAATGGCAGTCAGTCTGTGGAGTTAAGCAGTTCCATGGTTTTGCACTATGACTATAGCGTTCAGTTGCTACTTAGCATCTCAGAGCAGAGTTGATAAGGTCATTGATACTGTGCATGGGATTAGTAGGGGGAAAACAACCTGATTAATTACCTATGTCTGAAATAACTGTTGGGGGAGGAGTAGCTATTATTGGTATGGATTGTTATATGTTCCAGTTTTTGCCAATCAGTACATTCTCTCCCGAAAGAAAAGTCTGTTTTTCTAGAATTGAAAAACTGCTTTGTGGCTAAATGTATATAAAGGATGTTGCTGCATGATTTTTATGGTTTGTATTATTGAACCATCTTCATGATATAAACAGAAATGAAACAGGAATAAGATGGTGGTTTGTGGTTCTGGATAACCACTGTCTTGCTCAGACCAAAAAGCGGCCAGTTTTTTTCTCCTACCCACCCTTCACTACATATATGGCATATAGACCAGTATTCATAGCAATATAATGCAGGTCATGAATGTGAAGTACATAAGCTATTTTAAATTTTCTAGGAGTCAGATAAAAAATGAAAAGAAATATGTTTTTATGAAAAGTTTATCATACAGTTTTATCATTCGTTATACACTGTTGCATGTATTCTTACTATCAGGGGGTTATGTATATTTAGTTTTTGGCTTCAGCTCTCCATAGCTAAGAATTGGTCTCTCAAAGGACGACAGTGGATGCCTTAGATCTCTCTGGTCTGCGCAACCACTGCTCTGTTAGGCCCTCAGCCTAACACCTTAGATTATTTTCCACCTTAGATTCTTTCAAAATTTCCCTTTAATCAGCATTTATTAAAAGCCTGGTTTATAAAAGGCTTTTTTCTCCTTCTTAACACTGTGTTTATGCGACTTTTACTAATTTTCTCTAAACCAGTGATTCTCAAACTTTAGCAAGCATCAACATCACCAAGAGAGTTCATGAAAGCATAGGTCATGCCAGGTACAGTAGCGTGTACCTATAATCCCAACTACTTGGGAGGCTAAGATGGGAGGGTCACAAGTTTGAGGTCATCCTGGACAACTTGGTGAGACCTGTCTCAAAATTAGAATTAAAAGGGGGAGGGGATTATGGATGTAGCTCAGTGGTAGAGTGTCCCTGGGTCCATTCTCCAGGAGAGAAAAGGAAAAGGAGGGGAGAATAAATACCAAAAAAGGTCACTGGCTACTGGCCTACTTCCAGAGTTGCAAATTCAGTAGGCCTGGGGTGGAACTCAAGCATTTGCAGTAACCACTTCCCAGTGGATGATGATGCTACTGATCCACAGACCGCATTTTGAGGACAACTGATATATTTTACTCATTTTGGTATAGAGAGGGCAGATATTTGAAAATGAAAATATTTTATAAACCAAAAGGCATCAGGTTATAGCTTTCCTCCAAAATCAGCCAAATCCAATTCTATTGTTACTCTTTTCCCAGAAGTATCTTTGCATGCTCCTCTTCCATAACTTCTCTTCCTTCCACTTGCTAAGGGTAGGGAACCAGGCCCTTCCTGTGTACTTTCAAACTCCTTGATTATAGCCCTCTATTATTCCACAGTTATGTTAGTCTGTTTTACATTGCAATAACAAAATACCTGAGGCTGAATACTTAATGAAGAAAATAGGTTTATTTGGCTCATAGTTCTAGAGGTCTAAGAGCATGGCACCAGAGTCTGAGTTAGGACCATCCTGACTATGTCACAAAGTGGTAGAGAGGTAGAAAAGGAATCAGCCACATGCAGTAGGGGATCAACCTTTGAGGGACATGGTCAAACCACATCCAAAGCACAGTAATGGTACTATAAACATCTGGCCATATATATTGACAGTCGTGTGTGTCAGGACTGGTGATCCTTCCAGAAGCAGTGTCCTCTCCTTAACACCAGTAGCTTCATAGTAGTTACTCAAAAAGAAGTGTTAATTGAATGAATGAATGAATGATACATGTTTGGAAGAGAAGAGGACCATGAATATGTTAGGTAAAACTTTTAGTGAGTATTAGAGACAATAACAACACTGGAAATTATTTAAAAACAAAAAATAAAGCAAACAACAAAAATACTTGGCTCTCTGAGAACTCATTATAATTTTAAAATCATATGGTGTCAGTCATACAGTTTTAAACACTCATCATGATTTTGCAGATGGGCTTCTGAGTGGGAGATATGGTTGCTTGGAATGATGGACCTAAGGTTATAATACTATGAAGAAGTGGATTCAGTGCCCTTAAGTGTTTGGCCTCAGTGGTCCTCCTTTCCTATTTTAACTTTTTATTTTGGAAAACCTTAAATGTATACAAAAGTAAAGGGACAACAGAATAAACCTTCATGAACCAATCATTCAGATTCATTAATTACCAACTCTCATGGCCAATTTTGTTTTACTTATAACTTTACCCACCTCACCAATCTAGCTAATTATTTTGAAGCAACTCTCAATAGAATGTCA
Organism: Hystrix cristata; assembly: GCA_004026905.1. NCBI lineage: Eukaryota > Metazoa > Chordata > Mammalia > Rodentia > Hystricidae > Hystrix > Hystrix cristata. The sequence continues at coordinate 52,438 of PVJO010003249.1, read as the reverse complement.
TTTCATCCATAAAAATCAATATGTATGTGTAATAAAGACTCTTTTAAAAACATGATCACACCATCATTAGCTTATCTAAACAAAAATTTCTCAATATCATCAAATATCTAACAAGTGTTTACATTTCCCCATTGTCCCATAAACATTTTTTAATTTATTCAAATTAAAATATGAATAGGGTCATAAAGTGCAACTGGTTCATGTGCCCCTTAAGTCTCTCTTTTAAATTGCTAAGTTCCCATTCCATCCCTTTTATTGTCTTTATATTTTATTTGTAGGAAAAAATGGGATATTTGTTCTACAGATTCCTAAGGTCTATTTGTAGATTACATTCCTGTACTAACTCCCTTTCTCCACCATAGGTAATTTCTTTTAAAACTTGAATTTTATCCTTTCATTAAAAAGATAAGTTAGACAACAGCATACCACACCACACATACTTTTCTCTGCCTTGCTTTTTTTCATTCAGCCTTACATCCTGCTGGTTACTCAATGGAAGTTTATGGGACTTATTCTTCATTCCTTTTATGCTTGTATATTACTTCATCATGTGGATGTTTCATAGCTTATTCATCCAGTCTCCTACTGGTAGATATTTGAATTGTTTGAAGTTTGTTGCTATTACAAACAGTGCTCAAGAAATAGCCAATATATCTGTATTTTTGCCAGGGTATTGTCAGGATAGATTCCTAGAAAGGAAACTAGTGGAACAAAGGATAAGTGCTTCTGTACTCAGAATATACATATATCAATAACTATTGTATTCATTCTCTTTGTGTTTATTCCAGAACACTGCTTCAGATTCAAAGAATATAGTGATAAATATAACAAACAAGATCCTAGCTCTTATGGTACTTATATTCTGAATGGGGAACTGTAGAATATGGCAAAGGGTAGACAAATATGTAAGAATACCGTGCCCTTGAGGAAGTTACAATGTTGTTAAAACTGGGGATGAAAAGCAATTGTAACCTGGCTAGAACCAAAGAGAGAGAATAGAAAGACCTAACTTTGTACAGGGAAGGAAAACAAATACAGATTAGAGTTTCTACAACACTGGAAGGAGTATCTGCCGAATCTGCAGAACAGTCAATAGTACTAAGAATCAAGGGCTTTGGGGAATGAGGGATTAAGGAGTTTAGAGAAAGATTATTATGGCCTAGAGGAGTCAGGGAAGCCTTATGATGGGAAAGAGGCATGCTGGGAGGAGAGCCTTTCCTGTGTATCTGATAATATTGGCAAGTCCCAAGTGCTGCTGCATGATTAATGCTTTTCACCAAGATGGCTGCCTTCTAAGATGGCCACCCATTACTTGTGAGAGGAAGACAAAGTGGAGTTTTAAAACTGACTGATTTACCTGGAAGATAACACTGTTCTATATAAAATATTATAATATTCAATTGAAAACTGGAGCCCTACGACATATGCTCAAGGCTTAGTCCTTGGCACTCGTATCTACACACTCTCCCTTGGTGATCTCGGTCTTGTAGCTTTATATAGAATCTAAATGTTAATGACTTATCAAAGGATATCTTCAGCTCTGACATCCTGCTATAGTCATAAGCCAATCATTTAATCTACGTATCTACTTAGAGTTCTAATAGGCACTGTATGTTTCATATGGCCAAAACTAAATTCTTGAATTTTCCCTAGAAAAACACTATTTCTCTCCATTTCTCTATCACTTAGTAGCCCTACCACCACCAAGACAGTTAGGCCAAACCACTGTAGTCTTTCTTGACTTCTTTCTTATCCTCACTTGCACATTCAACCAATCAGCCAGTCTTTAGAATATATCTCAAATTCAATTACTTTTCAGTATTTCTTCCCCTCGTCCTATGCTACCATCACATCTCTCCTCCTGACTGATCATCTTTTGACTCCCCTCCTACTGTCCTTAGTCTATTTCCCACACAACTACCAGAGTAAACTTTTAAAAATTAAAAATGGGGTCATACAACACCCCAAATTAAACCCACCAATGGCTTACCTTGGCTTATAAGGTCTCCCATTATTTCAGCTCCTACTCATGCTCTGGCCTCACCTTAGGTTACACTTTCCCTCCTTTACAACCCTTTAGCCACGCTGGCTTTCTAATGTTTTTTATAAAAGCAAAATGTGTTGTTTCCTTGAATTTTACATTGTTCTTCCCCTAAATGCTCCTTTTCCAGATTTTTGGCTAGAAACTCCTTTTTTTTTGTTTTTTTTTTTAAGTTTCTGGCTCTGGTTGCATCTTATATATTTTTCCTGACAACTCCATCTAAAGTAGCCCACAGTCACTAACCAGGTCCCCAGGGTACACTGATAGATATAGTAACAGACAAGACTCTACCTCTTGTGGTACTTATATTCTAAATGGGAGGGGATTCAAAACACAGTAAAAGATATTTTTGGTACTGTATCTCAGTCTTCACAGCACTAATCATACTCTGAAAAACATCTTATTTATGCATTTTCTCATTTATGTCTATCTCCCCCAATCAATATATATTAGCAAAGCAAGAAAAGATACGGACTTTGGCTATCTTACTTTTCATAATACTCTCAGCTCTTACATGGTGCTTAGCATAAAGATCAGTGTTGGTAAACCTATGCTGCAGTGGGCTGTTTGTTATCATTGAAAGCTCTGTTATTGCGTTTTTCTTCTAAGACAAAAGATTGTTTTTTCTAAACTGAAACCTCAGTATGCAGGTTTAATTGCAGTGATGGCACTTAGCAATAAATAAGTGGGGTTTGGGTTGCAGTTTGGGCACTTGGTCTCTAAAACTCTCACCATCACTGATATAGATGAATCTCAATGAAATCTGTTAAATGTATGACTGACTATACTAGCCTGTATTAGAAAATATAGGCCTAATATCATAGTTATTAAGAAAAATTTGCTATAGAATTAAAACTGTTAATATCCCCTTCACATGAGTTATTACCTTTCAAGCCTTGATCTCCAGTCCAACCCCAACATTATTCTAATGTCAAGAGTAATTGGGCCCATTCATTAAGTTAACTACCAGGGAAATGCATGTTATACAACATACGTTTCCAGGCTGGAAGCATACCTCTTTGCTTCCTGTAAAAGTATATTCTTTCAAAGATGTGTTAAACATCAGTGTTCTAGTTATGGGTTCTGATGGTATTTTCTTTGTTCCTTTGACACAAACAATCGCAACCTTGCGAGAATCAAACAGAGGCAATGAAAAGATGAATCCAACTTTATGAAAGTGAACAGACACACAGATTAGAGCACTGGCTCTGCATTCTATGCAATCTAACACAACAATGAACTTGACTTCAATGTAAATCTTAGACAAATTTTGGAGTCATTCATGGTTTAATTTCCTTTTCCTATAAAATTTGGATAATTATGCATATTCTTCCTTTCTTTTGAAAGGGCATTATTTTATACAATTATGGGATGGTAGGCCCTGGGTAATCTTGGAATTATCTAATCTATATCCAATGTGGAAACTGAGGCCGGATGAAGTTAAGTGATTTACCCAAGCATACAGCTTATTATTGGCAGGCCTGAAACTAGAATTTAGTTCTTTTGAACCTTAGGCCAGTTTCTTTCTCCTTTACCATACTGAGATGTTTGTTCTATTGTTTAGCATTTGAAGAGTATATGTATTAACCTCTATTTAGTTCATATAATCTTTGAGGGTGTGATAGTAATTTGTTTTTCCCAGTGTTTCATTTAGTTGGTCATATGCAAATAAATATTTATTAGATGGAAGAAGAGCTTGACATCAGTCTGTCACCTCCTGTGGCAAGGTACACTTGCCACCTCTCTCTGCTGCAATCATTGCCTAACTTTCCAGTTACTTCCCTTCATTAAAAATTTTAGCACATGGCTCACTTCCTTCCTCTCCACTGTGATTACTTTTCTTGGTGACTTCAGCAAGATCTGGTCTAAATGATCCATTTGAGATTCTGCTTACTCAGTTTTCTTATTGCCTCACCTCCAGTGATCTTTCCTCCATCCTATCCCAGCTACCCACTCCCATGCTCATACATCATTTCTATAAGCTTTATTTTAAGCATTGCATTATTTTATTACCACCTCCTGTCTTCCCACTTTACTTATTCTTATATCCTCATTCTAGCCACTCTTTAGTCTCATCAAGAACTCTATCTTTTGGCCCCATCAAAATTTCCATAATTTACTCCTCACTCTCCTCTTCATTCATCCTAGATTTCATGGTCCATCGCTTCTTGTGTTCACCTGTAATGCCCTTGCTACTCTCTTTCTCCATCATACTTATCTGGAAAAACTCCAATCCTGGTTAAAGCCAACTCGCTATCTATTCTCTCCCTGCATTCAGGCAAATGAAACAAACCCGGATAAAACAGTCACAACTGCACTATTTATTTTTTTTTTTACAACTGTACTATTTAAACTTGTGATCACAAATTAAAGGAGGACCTTCAGCAGTGCCCAGTAATTCTACATTTTCTCTACCAACCCTCTCCTACTTCTCTAGACACCTTTCTCTTCTTATACCTTCCACTCTTGATGCCCACTCTTCATTCTCACCTGATAGTTTTACCTGTTGATTTGGGGAAAACAAGATTAAGCAAAAAGTGAGTGACTAGTATCTTTTCTTTTCTTTTTTTTTTTCCTTTGTGGTGCTGGGGATCTGAACTCAGAGCCTTGTACTTGCTAAGCAAGCACTCTAACCACTGAGCTAAATCCCCAACCCTATGACCAGTATCTTTTCTAAACATCTCTCTTGCTCAATGCACAGCCTCCACCCCTTAAAATAAATAAAGTATCCATTGTCTTAATGAAGGCCAAACTCTCTATTGAGAGACAATTTTTCATGTGTCTTAGGCATTTCTTCTAAGACTATGTTATCAAGTATATTTGTATAGTGAACAACCTTGAACAAGCAGCAAGAATGCTGTCTCTCTGGAACAAAGAATAGGCATCTTTATTGCCCAATATAAAATATTCAGGGCAGGTGTGGCAGGAGGATCAAAAGTTCAAGCCCTTGCTGGGTAATTTAGTAACTTAGCAAGACCCTATCTCAAAATAAAAAATAAAAAAGTCTAGGGATGTAGCTCAGTGCGAAGGCTCTGGGTTCAATCCCTAGCACCACAAAAAACAAACAACCCCCACAGAAAAACAAACAAACAAATAAGCAAAACTAGAAAAAAACTCAGATTCCCCAGCCTCAGAGTTCCTCACTTGTAATACAACCCACTGTATGTGCAGATAGCACCTGGCCCTCTTTACATTGCTCTGTTGGAACTGGGGTTCAGGAAACCAGTGTTATGAGAAATCAAATCCTGTCTCTGACCCAGGAATGGCATGTGTTGAACATCCATGAAATTCTGGCAGGCTAACTTGTTAAGCTTGCAAGTAGGATAAAAATCTCAGATCCTTGACATGCTTTACTTCTGAACTACACTTTATTTCCTCTCACCTTCTCAAAGACTGCTTCTATGGGTATCTACTCTCTCTTTTGCATTACCAAGTTTCTCTTTTTTTAATTAGTGCATATTAGTGACACGGAAGAGTGGGTTTCATTTTGGCATATCCATACATGGATATAATATACCCTGATCATTTCCCCCATGTCCCCGCTTCCCTTCATCTTCAGTTCTCTGGCTCTTCTCCAAGTCTCCCTTCCATTTTCATGTCATATCTCTTTAGGTTTTTTTACTTGATTAAAGTTTATTTCATATGTATGTTTATTCATATGTATGTTTGCCTTCCTACCATCTTCATGTCTAACTACCACTATTATGCCTTAACATGTCCACAAATCCTAACATTTCAATTACTCCTCAACCTACACATGATAAAATTTCTCCCATCTCAAAAGCTAAAACCAACTTCCTTCAGCCTGCTCATTCCTCTCCATCTATTTCCCATTTCTCTGCTGTCCTTTTATTATTCATTTATTTTGGTTTTTAAGACAGGGTCTCACTATGTAGCACAGGCTGGCTTCGAATTCCCAGTGATCTTCCTGCCTCAGCCTCCCGAGGGCTAGGAGTACAGGCCTGTGCCACCATGCCCAGCATCACTGATGTCATTTTAAACAAGACTTCTTAGAAGAGTTGTTTTCTTTTTCTCTACTTCTTTACTTCCTATTCTGTCCTAACTTGTTGCAAGTAGACTTTATTTATACTACTTTCCCCAAACCCTAATGTTATCAGTAAACTTCACATGGCCCAGTTTGGTCTCCCACTCCACAATTCTCCTTCCAAATGCTGGCATTATAGGCATGTACCACCATGTCATTCATTTTAAACATGAACTCTGAATGGAGGCTACCATCACTTCCAAGGCCTGGTAGGAGTGACTGGATGAGGCATGGGCACATGGGTCTAAACCAGCCGATTAGTCATTACTTTAGATTTGTTAGGAATACTGGCTCTTTTGCGATTGTGGAGTACTTCATCTATGACCAGAGCTGCTAGCTCTAGAAAGAAAGAATAAGAGTATCATGCAAAAAAAAAGGAGAGAGGTAAAAGAGGGGAGAAAAGGTTGCGGATTTAGCTCAAGCAGTAGTAGAGTGTTTGCCTAGCAAGCCCAAGGGCCTGCGTTCAGTCCCCCCAGCATCCAACACCCCCAAAAAAGAGGGGAGAAAAATATTACTGACACCATTTAAGTACCTGGTCCCATTGGCTTCCATGATGTGGGACACTCTGATATTACAGATTCCTTTAATATTGAAATATTTTATAATAAGCAGGAACGATCTCATTTAAAAATCTTTTCCATTTTACTGTTCAATTATCTATATTTTTATTCCTATTTTTCAGAATAAATAATTGTTACCATCTCACTATCTATGGAAATATAGTTGCTGTAATACTAATGTTAAATTTGAATGATCCTTCAGCGTTCCCACAGCTTTTCTTATTATTATTTTATTGGTTATGTGAGATGAGTAGACCAGGCAATGTCAGGCTTAAGTTTTACAAATGGTGAAACTGAGACACAGAGGTTAAATGGTGTTCAGGGTAGAGTAAAAACTCAAGCAGATCGAAAGCATCCTGTCAGGAGCCAGGGGCTACTGTAGCAGAGATGATACACTATAGAACATTTTCAAGTAATTCCTGGAAATTTCAGAAGAGCCCTGAAAAGTTTCATTAGTTCAAACACAAAAACCTATTAAAATGCACAGTCAGCCCATTATTTAAAATTCATAGTTTCAAAAGTATTTGCATGCTCCCAAAAGCCAATCTTGGTGATGTTCCAAATCAAGTTCCTGTTAGGCTTTCAAGGTCTACAATTTTAACGAAGAGTTACTGGGGGAGTGGTGTGTCTGTCCATGTGCACCAACACCTGGACCAACACCTACTGTTTAACAGTCATATGTATGAATGAGAGTAAAATTTTATACTGTTTGACTATGGTAGAACTCTACTGGATATGGCACATGGGAAATTATTTATAAAGGTGACTTGTAATCACAAAGTACTTTAGCGCCAGGTATAGTGGCACAAGCCTGTAATCCCAGCACTCAGGAGGCTGAGGCAGGAGGATTACCACGAATTTGAGGGCATCCTGGACTACAAAGTCAGTTCAAAACCAGCATGGACTACACAGCAAGACCCTATCTCAAAAAAAAAAAAAAAAAAAGGACTTTAGTACTATTACCACAACACCTTTGTTTTGTAGAACTCAAATGCTTTCACAATATTAACTCATTCACCTTCACTGAACTGATAAGGCCAGGTTGGATGACAAATTGAGTATCCCTATTTTATCTGCTGGATAGAGTAAGGAGGTACACTGTACTAAAGAATGCAAAGCAAGAGCCATTTGACTTCCTTTTTAGGCTCACGACTGTTACATTGTAGCAATGAGAATTCCTCCATTTTAAGTAGGAAAAATATCTGTAATGAAGAATGTAATTTTAGATCATCGTTTCAACAGAATCATGGCATGGGCATGTCAAGAATATTGAAACGATCATGCTACTAGTTAATCAGCGGTGTTTGTAGTCTGATATTTTCATTTTTTTAGAAGGCTAAAGGGTATTTTGCCTTAAGTACAGCATCATAATAAACTGACAGTCCTGGCAAAGGTCCCCATTTCTCTAGGCTGCCGTTAGACTCAAACCGATCCTTTAAATAAAGGCTGTCCCAAGAGACACAACTGATGTAGGGAAAAGGAGAGTTTTTAAAATCAAGCCTGACGTCACACGTTTGCGTTCTATCCATCTGTACCTTTTATTAACCAAGGGGCTGGAGCCAACCCAGCGGACAGACACAGGCACACAATCTTCTCCCACACAAGCCTGGAATGGTAACAGCGTGCGGCTGCCTAAGAAAGAAAAGCCGATTCAGAGCTGTGGGGTGGTGTGGGGGTGTGTGTGCAGGGTGAGGGAGTCATTCCTCTTCTCCATCCAGTGATGCTATTTATTGGAAATCCGGCACATCTTTTTTTTTTTTTTTTAACTGATTTCTCTCGAGTGGGAGGCAAAATCTTTCTGACACGAAAGAAGATAGGGGGAAAATGCAAGACCGGCTGGGCAGCTTTCGAGAGGAGGGTATGCAGCCTTGCTTCGGATTGGGACTGTGGGCAGAGAAAGGCTCTGGTGTCCACAAACTATTCGGGTGCAAAGACGACGCCCTTCCGCCCTTTCGTCCCGCCACCATCACCCAGCACCCCAAGCTCTTACCCACCGACCCCCAGAGGGCAGCAGTCCCCCTCCTACGACCACCGCTCACGCAACTCCCTTGGCCTCTTCATCCTCTCCAAACCCAAGAGCGCATTGCATTCTCCATGTGCGAGTTCGGCTCACCCCTCTCCCTTCGCCACTCCTTAGACAGCAGCATCGCCCAGGTGCCCATCTCTCCCACCCTTCCAGATCCTCGCCCGCTTTCTCGACTCCCCAGGTCCAGAGACCTTCCGCACGCTACCTCCACGTGCGAATCCCGGCCGTAACCCCCACCCCCTTTCCTCTCCCCACCTACAGCCTCCGGCTCCGCCTACCGCGCCTTTGGCGCGCACCCAGAAGCTAGAACACCTGGCCGCACCTCCCCCGGCCCCGCTCTCCCCCCCAGCTCCCCCGCCCAGCGCGCGCCACAGCTCCGCGCCCACCCAGCTCCTCTTCCTCCTCCCCGCCCCCTGCCTCCGCGGGAGGCGGGGGCGGGGCACAAGAGAGCGCGGCGGCGTGGCCAATGGGCGCTCGGCTTACTCTGGCCTCTCCCCCGCGCGGCCGCCAATCGCGGCGGGCGGTGGTGGTAATATTGTGGAGTGGAGTTTGGATGCAGCCGCTGCCGGGCCGGAGCGGCTCTCGGCCGGGGCTGCCGGGGTATTTCGGGAAGGGGGCGTGAGAAGGCGGCGGCGGGGGCTGCGTGTGGAGGCAGCCGAGGGAAAGAGAAAGAAAGGAAGGAAGAGGGCGGGGAGTCCTCAGAGGAGGAGGCGGGACCGGCCGGGCTCCTCACCTCGCGGCGGCGGCGGGCGGCCGGGGAGGCGGTGCCGCCCCCTACCCGCGGTCTCTTCAGTGTAGCCGGCTGCCGACCAGCCGGCTTCGGGTATCGGCTGGAGCGATTGGGGCGGCAGCAGTGGGCCCAGTGGCGGCGAAGGCTGGAGTGGGCGCGGAGGCGACGGCCATGGCGTTCCTCAAACTCCGCGACCAGGTAGGTGAGGGGCGGCAGGGCGGGATCGCGCCGCCGCGGAAGGAGGAGGGCGGGCCGGCGGTGCGGGCCACCGGGGAGCCCGCTCGGCGAGGTGGCTGGGAGAGAAGCGAAGGTCTCCAGCGAGGGGCGGGCGCGAGGCGGCAGGCTGGGGGCCGTCGGCGACCCTCCTGTCAGAACAGCCGGGGCTGGGGTAAGCCCACATGCCGCCGGGGACCTCGCCGCGGTGGCGAGAGGGGCGGGCTCGGTGCTGGCCGCCCTCGCGTCTGCCGCGCTGCCGGGTAGGCGCCTCCTCTTTCCTGCCAGGTGAGGCTCGGGCGAGGCTTGGGCCTAACAGGTGGCTTTGCACTGTGGGGCGGGAGCAGCGTTGGCGGCCTTGACCTAGGGTTGCGACCTTGCTGTCCTGTTGGCTTCGCGGGATAGCTCAAGGCGTCTACTCTCTCCCAGAAGGAGGGGGGGGCAAAACTACAAACCTGGTTGATTCTACTAGGCTTTACTTACTACTCATTATGCAAGTTCCCAGACTTGTTTTCTTTTGACGTTTTGTGCACCATCTTGGTTACTTTTCTTGACATAGAGGAGCTGGTCATTGAATATCTGAAGTGTCAAAAAGACTGATACGCTGTGACTGAAGGAAAAAAAAAATACTTGGTATGTGTAGGAATTAAATCGCAACTATATCTGAATGATTTGTACACCTAGGTCATGAGAAGATGGATGATAAGGCATACAGGAGATGCAGCAGACGCTTTCAAATATTTCAATCTGCTTTAGGGCAAAGGGAAATTAACGTATGTAATTTACCGAGTTGCGGGATTATATTGCACTGAGAACTTTTGGGATTTGTTTTTCTGTACAAAAGATACTGAACACATTTGAAGGAAAAAGTAACTTGCATGCATTGGGAAACTATTCAGAAAGTGAGTGCTCCTTTTACAAAGGCAATGGTTTAAAACTTGATGTAAATTTTATATTACATCTAAGTAAATATTGTACCTTAAATTCTGCATCTAGTTACAATGGATTCTTATTTCAAAAGTGAATTTTATGTTTAGGCTGATGCTTGAATTTCTGTGTCACTTTGGTATGAGGAGAATTTTAGCTGGTGTTAACATCAGGGCACAATACTTTGAACAACTTTGATTCGTTAACTTTATGCTTTGCATTTCAAATTATGTAAAGAACTTCACTTGTTCAGTATGATAGCCTCTAGCCATATGTGGTGCCTTAAATTTAAATGAATTAAATAACTCAATTCTTGAGTTTTCCTAGCCATTTTCGGGTGCTCAGTAGCCACAGGTGAATGTTGGCCATTGTATTGAACAGGACAAATAAAGAACACTTCTGTCGGTTCTCAAAGTTGTGCCAGACAACACAGGTAAAGCACAGTTAAGCAAAAAAAATATATCTAATTCCTGTACAGTTAACACACGTTATATTCTTTTTTTTTTTACACGTTATATTAACAGCACGAAACTGAAGATCTAGATTTTCTAGTAATCGTTACCAATCTGATGACACTCTGTCCTTCTGGTTATTTTAGTCCTACTCTTTTGAAAAGTTATTTTTGTGATTCGCATTATTGTGTGCATTAGGAGCTTTGTGGACTTTAGGAAATCATATTTTATTTACCACTGAGTTTAAACAGAAGCAGGATTGTGTTTTCATTTGGAAATAAAACCCATTTGCACCTTTGCATTTGAGTATTTAGGAATTGCAATTATGATTATCATTACAGTTTTATGTAATATCCAGTAATAGTCAGTGATATTGTTTTTTAATATGTCACCTGTAAAGTTGAAAATACTTGGACAAGTTGAAGAAATGGCATGGTTGGAGGAAAACCATGGAGGTTTATCTCTATAAGCTACTAAGTAACTAGCCCACCTAGTCTCTCTTTTGAAAGACTTTGAAAAATAAGTTTGTTTTGCTTAGTTGAAAGGGAATGACATTTTTAGAACTCATCTTATATGTTGCTATTTTATTATTTATTAGAAGTGATGATAAAAATGAAATGGAATGCAAATACTCTTAACCTTTCCCATCTGCAGGAAAAGCATTTCAGCTAGATGAATTACTTTATTTGGAGGAAAGGAGAAAGTCTGGATAAGTACGCAAAGTTTCATAGCTGAAAGGTTCTTGATGTAGCTTCTAATTCAAAAGTCTGATGTATGCTTGAAATAAGAAGTAGGAGAATCTGCTTTTCTAGGTTAGTTTCCATATTCACCTTGTTTTTGTTTTCTTCTAGCTTTGCTAAATATAGTTAAATACATAGAAGCTACAAATTGGTAAAGGTTTTCTTTGTGCATTTAAGCATTAGGAGGGTTCTAGATGACTTAAATATAACATCAGTGAATAAATAAAGCAGTTCTCATCCATTCAGTAATCTGAGTAAGTAGTCTTTCATTTTGGGGTGACATGGAATTATAGGGATACTGTTCTACTGTACTACTGTCAATGAGTAGATGAAAATCATTTTTAATAGTAAATGAAAATTATCTTCTATCTGTAGTAGTAGAAACACAAATTTTTTTCCTGAATTATTTCACTTTGGTTTATACAACATCTTGCAATTGGAGGGTTTTCCCCCAACAGGTATCATTGTCATGATTTTTATCTTTTCATTTAGTAAAAATTAGTCTTATGTGATTACATTTTATCAGCAGTACACCCTAGTAAGAAAAGTAGAAAGTGTTTGTTTAGATTAAGGATCACACAACTGGGAAGCTAGATGGCAAGTGACTCTTAGCTTCAGTGTTTAAAGACAGTGGAGAGTGGTAGTGATGATAACCTTAGAATCAGGTATGTTCCTTGCTGCTCAGCTCCAGTCCATTGTTCTACTGATGTGCCTAGTATTTTCAGACTGTCAATTTTTTTAGGAAGCCAGAAATTCAACTCATTATGCAGTATCTATTTGTAGCTAGGTGTGATAGCACACACATTTAATTCTAGCCCTCCTATTATCCTAACCCTTGGGAGGCTGAGGCAGGAGGGTAGAGCTCTAGGCCAGGCTGAGGTAAGTAGTGAAACCCTGCCTCAAAAACAACAAAACCTATTTGTAAATGTTGGCAAGTAATAGCCACCAATGACAGTAATTGATGTGATTCTCAGTTAGGAACTAGTTAGTAGCCGCTTGTTTAAATCAGTTGGAGAAAAACAACAAAATGAGATTCCTATTAAAAATAGGTTTCTTGAAGACAAAATAGCCAATGGTCATAAAGTTTTTTGTGTGTGTGATTTTCATTTGTTTTGTTTCTCTTTTTGTGATCCTGGGTATCATGCCTAGGGCATGATACGCGTAGTAGGCAAAGCAGTCTACCGCAAAATCACAGCCTCAGCCCAGTCATAAACTTTAAAAAAATTGAGATTAAAATTTATATATCATAAAATTTACTGTGTGTGTGTGTGTGTGTGTGTGTGTGTGTGTGTGTATGTTCTTGTGTGTGTGGTTTTCCAAGACAGGTTCTCACTGTATAGTTCAGGCTGTTCTTGAATTTACAATCCTCCTGCGTTGGCCTCCAAAGGCTGGGACTACAGGCGTGTACTTCCATGTTTGGCTCAGAATGGCTTCCCTCTCTTTTCTCTTTGGTGTTACTGGAGATTGAACACCAGTCCTTCACACAGAGTTACATCTGTTACACACACACACACACCCTTTTTTTTTGTATTTTGATACATGGTCTTGTCCAGTTGCCCAGGCTGGGCTCAAACTTGATATAGTCTTGCCTCAGCCTCCCAGAACACTGGGATTATAGGTGTGCATCACCACGCTTGGCTAGAATTTACCCTCTTAAACTGTACATTTAGTGATTTTTAGAATATTCACAAAACTGCAACCATTACCACTAATCTAGAACACTTTCGTCACTCCAAAAAGAAACCGCATGCTTATTTATAGTCATTTTCTATATCCCCTCCCCCAGCTCCTGACCAACAGTAATCTACTTTCTCTTTATGAATTTGCTGATTCTCAATATTTCATATGAAATCATGCACTATCTGGCCTTTTAAAATCTGGTCTCCTTCACTTAGCATAATATTTCTTAAGGTTTACCCACATCATTTTAAGAAACTTTTGGTCAAAAACTTTGTGTGTGTGTGAGAGAGTATGTGTGTGAGACAGAGAGCACGTGCGTGCGTGCGCGTGCGCACGAGAGAGAGAGAGAGAGAGAGAGAGAGAGAGAGAGAGAGAGAGAGAGTTATGCTGGGGCCTGAATCCATGAAGTACTGAGCTATACTCCCTTTTATTTTTTGACAGAGTCTCATGTTGCCCAGGCCCTGCCCCTGCCTCCCAGGTAGCTGAGATTACAGGTATATGCCACTACATTTGGGTAACTTTTAAAAATGGTTTTTATTTTTGGCTGGGGATCAATCTAGGGTCTCACACATGCTAGGTAAGCAGTCTGTCACCAAACTACACTCCCAGTTCTGGCCAAGCTTTTATGTCACGTTTAACAGTTCTTTGAAAAAAAAAGTTTGTGTCCTTAAGGTATTTCCCTTCCATCTGGGGGGTACATATATATAATCTGGGATAGTATTTACTTCTGTTTTCAGAATTTGTTTAGTAATTGGAGTTAAATTTTGTTTGTAGTAGTTCTAAAGGGTAGTATCTTTTATGTTTGGATTCGTTCTTTTTTTGTATATAGATTCCTCGAAATCTTATTTTTCCTCATTGAAAAAATTTTTATTGCCACATAGTGTACTTGTTTTGCGGTATGGTGTGATATTTCACTGCATCATGCAGTTTGTAATGATTAGGGTGGTTGCTATGTCCATCATTTCCTTGTGCTGGGGACATTCAAAATCCTCTCTATTGCCTATAGAAATACTCAATTGTGTATTTAATCTTGCTGTTGAAATATGATTATCAGTCTTGGTTACCCTGGTATGTTACAGACCCTTAGGAGTTATTCAGCCTATCGAAGTGCACCCCATGTCCCCTTAGCCATCCCTTCTCCCTTGCACCCCACCCATCATCCCCGGTAACCACTGTTCTGATGTCTACTTTTATGAAATCAGCTTATTAAGCTTTCACATGTAAGAACATGAAATATTGTACTGTATTCGTCTTTCATTTGGATTTTTTTGTGTGTAGGAGCCATCTTTGTGTGCTCTCTTCTAGGTCATCAGGTGAAGTTCTTGATCAGGGTAGTGTTTTGTTTTCTTGTTGTTTTCTGAGATAGGATCTCACTATGTGGCACAGGCTGGCCTAGAATTTAAGGCGATCCTCTTGCCTCAGCCTCCTGAGTGCTTAGATTACAGATGTGCACCACCACACCCAACTTCATAAATACTTCTTTGAAGATTTCCTCATAACTGTATTAATGGCTTGTTAAATACAAGTGAGAGTGTCTTATATTCATGCAATAATGGACAATTTTTTTATTCACAAGAGTGCCAGTAGGATAAATTAAATATACAGAAAATGTAATTAAACTTTGGTTATAATGGTCTTAAAGAAAAAGAGCAGATAATCCAAGTAGTTACATTTGGGTTGCTTTAAGTTTTTCAGCATTTGTCTTTTTTTGTTTTTCTAGTTTAGTGTAAAATTTATTCAGTTAATACATTCTACTTGGGCTGAGGTGAGATAACCCTAGGAAATGCTATGGGCCTGGTTCAGGATTAAGTCTTTTGTTCTGGATAATGTGTTTTGTGGACGGTTCATATGAAATCATTCACACCGATACTTATAATTTTAAGCAAAAATTAAGGAAATGTCTAGTTACTTAAACCAGTAATGTTTTCAACAAGTATAAAGTTGAAGAGATTAAAGTTCTTAAGTATGTTAGTCTTAATGTCCACTGCCCTCCTCCACCCCCAGTTTTAGTTCTGCTGGAGTACCAGAGAGATATTGTGGATTCACTGTTAACTGCAATAAAGTGAATAGTACAATAAAGTGAGTCACATGAAATTTTTGATTTCCCAGTACATACAAAACTATACTATAGTCTATTAAGTGTACAATCCTGTTACATCTAAAAAAGTGCCTAGCTTAATTAAAAATACTTTATTACTAAAAGATGCTAATGATCATGTGTGCTGTTAAAAAAGTTGTGCTGATGGACTTGTTCACAGGATTGCCGCAGACTTTCAGTGTGTAAAAGTGTCTGCAAAGCACAGTAAAAGCAGGCATGCCTTTATTGTTAGTCATTGACTCTCTGTATGTGCTACTGATTTTTAAAAAATTATAAAGTTACCAGGATTCTTCTATGTGTTACCTGATTGACTTTCAAAGCAGTCTGGAAAAAAACTCTTCCAATAACTTCAGTGAAAAGCCCACTTTGGTTAATAAATTTAAGTTCAAATTCTTATTAATGAGGGTTTAGCATCTAAATTTATTTATTATAAACTTAGTGGTATGTCTTTTCTATACTTAAGGATTTAGGACCACAGGTAATATTATTAAACCATGCAGCACAGGGCAGTTAAAATGTTTAAAAAGGGAAATCAGGTAGAGAAATTCTTGTTCTAGAATAAGTGTTACATTTAAGCATTACATTTAACTTTATTTCTTATTACTGAAGGTACCAGGAAAAAGAAGAGGCATATGGCAGAGGACAGTACTTTCCTTTTGTATCAATTTTTGGATTAAGAAGTTTGATAGTTTTTTCTTTTTTAATGTTTTATTGAAACGTAACTCACAAATTAAATCATGCAATTCAGTATTTCTTATTGTATTCACTGAGCTGTACAAGTATTGCCATTATCAATTATAGAATGTTTTGTCATGCAAAATGAAGACTCTTAATCCTACCATGGGTTTCAAACCTTTTGGCTTGCCCAGGCTGCATTGAGTGAAAAGGCATTGCCCTGGTCCTCATATAAGATAATGTATTTAATGTGTATACATAACGAAACTAGATAGATAGATAGGTAGATAGATAGATAGATAGATAGATAGATAGGGATATATAATTTTAAAAATGGAGGCAACATGCTGGGCAAGGAGGCACAAGCCCAGCCTGGGCAACTTAGTGAGACATTGTCTCAAATTAAAAGGGTGGGGATATAGCTCTCTCCCAAGTACCCGCCCCCCATGTGTACATACAGCGACATTAAACAAGTTTGATATTTGACCTTGTTTTTGTGAAACTAACATATCCATGCCTGTTTTGGTGGACATGGAACCCAAGTTTAATAAGAAAACTTACATGTCTGCTTAATAGCAGTAAACACTTGTCTTCACAGGTACGCATACGTAAGTAGGTTGAAAATACTACTATCGGTAATCTCTGCATTTTACTCACCAAGTTGCACAAGTGCCTGTAACATAAAGTTCATGTGGGTTTTAATTTGATTGACTGGATACAAGATCATGTTAAAAGATGATCTTGTGGAGCCACATTACTAGGTGTCCGGGCCTACATGGAGCCAGGGCTGTGGTTTGGACACATCTGTGATCTAAACCATTATCTTCCAAACCTGTAACCTCCCCAGCCCTAGAAAACCAACATTCTGTCTGTATAGATTTGCCTGTTTCACTTAGTATGCTGTTGAAGTTTATTCACACTATAAGAAGTATCTATATTGGTTTCTATTGCTGAATAATATTCCACTATAGGGCTATACAATGTTGTATTTATCTCCTCATCTGTTGATGGACATTGGAGTTGTTTACATTTTTTGACTATTATGAGTAAAGCTGCTTTGAACATTTATGTACAAGTTTTTATGCGGATATAAGTTTTTATTTGGGATATATATTTAGAAAAGAAATAGTTGAGTAATATGATAACTGTCTTTTTAAGAACCATCATTCTGTTTTTTTAGGATACACTCTTACATCCCCAGTGGTAGTGTGTGAGGCCAATTTATCCACATCCTTGACCCCATGTTTTTTATTGTCTTTTTATTTTTTTAATTTTTACTTTATTGTACTGTATTTTGTTGGGTAATGTCAATTATCTTATTGAGGGGCTGAAGACAACAGTAAGACCGGAGGGCTGGATCTCCTTGGCCCCATCCAAAACTGTCCATCTTTTAAAATTAGAGCCATTCCAGTATGTGCAAAGTGGTATCTCGATTTTTGTTTTGTTTTTGTGCAGGGGACTGAACCCAGGGGTACTCTACTTCAAAGCTACACTCCCAGCCCTTTTTATATTTTCATTTTTGTGGCAAGGTCTCATCAAGTGGTCCAAGGTGGGCTCTAACTTGCCATCCTCCTGCGTCATCTTTTCAGATGGCTGGGATTACAGGTATGTGCCACCTTGCCCAGCCTCCTTGCAGTTTCGATTTGCATTTTCTTGATGGCTAATGATGTTGAGCATCTCTTCAAGTGCTTATCGAAGGAATGTCTATTCAGATCTTTTGCCTCTTTTAAGTTAGGTTATTTGTCCTTTTGTTATTATAAAGACATGGGAAAAAGCAAACCTAGTTTGTCCTACTACTATGACTAATTGTGTCACATTTTGGTTTTTGCTCACACACCAAACAATTCCGCATGGATTCTCCAGAGGATACCAGCTGGGTGACCTCTAATTCAGCTCAGTTCTGACATTCTACCTAGAGGTAATATCAGATCCTATAGGTCAAGGGCTTGCTTCCATAAGACTGCTCCTACTTTGGATTGTCAGTCACAAGCTCCATGTTGTCTTCTCTGTGCTTCTGATCAGTTGGCTACATGTTGGGGTTCCCATGATCTTTCTTTGGATTTGGTTAGTTTGCTAGAGCAGCTCACACAACTCAGAGAAGCATTTATGTTTACTGGTTTATTAAGAAAGGGTATAATAAAGGATACAGATGAACAGCCAGGTGTAAAAAATACATAGTGCAAGGTGTGGAAGAGGGCTATAGAGCTTCCAGGTTCTCTGTGAGTGTGCGAATCTTCCTGGAACCTTAACATATAGACTTAACATATATAGTCCTGGAAGTCCCCTATACGTACTTTATTTCATTTTTAATGGAAGCCTCATCAAGTAAGTATGACTGATTAAATCATTGGCCCTGATAATCAACTTTCAGCCCCTCTCCCCTCCCCAGAAGTTGGGAGGTAGAGTTGAAAGTCCCAGCCCTCTAATCATGCTTTGGTTTTTCAGATGAGCACCCTGCTCCTCCATCCATAAAGCTATCTAGAGGTTACCAGGCACCAGTCGTCTCAGTAGCATAAAGAGACACTCTCAGCACTCCAGAGATTCTAAGTGAAACTGCCACGGGAAAATGGAGCTTTAAACAACCTTCAGAGACCTGTAACTTTCCTAGACTTCCTTATGTCTGGAGCATAACCTTCACCCCCCCCCCACCACCACCACCACCACTACCACCAAGCCCAGATGAAGTGACAGAATATGCAGCTGCTTGTTCAGGAGGTCAGAGACCCCAGTTTCCAAAGGGAAGAGAGGGGATGGAAGATGGTCGAGAATAACAAAGCAAGCCTCAAAATGTACATGGCCTCCTTGTATTCTCTCTCCCCTCTCTTCCTTCCTATAAAAGACCCCAACATCTGTACATGATGAGATGGTAGTTTGGGTGATGAGGCCCCTCCATCTTCTGGGAGCTAGTTTTAAATGAATCCCTTTTCTTTTGTAGCAAAATAATTGGCCTCTTTTTGATTTGGTTAACAGCAAGCAAATGAACCTGAACATAGGGATATGAGTGCCAGTTATTGTTTTGGGGAGCCAACCAGGAATTAAGTCCTGGCTCTTGGGAGGCATGGTTCTCCTAGTTTCATGTGGAGGAAAGTATGGGTAATTGAAAGATACTCAATACTCATGGCTGTTGAACCCATGTTTCGGGCTTCAGAGACATTCCAGCAGCTGCCAGGGAGGAGCACTGGCATCTGGGAATTCTGCCTTTTTTTTTTTTTTTTCCTCCCGTTCATGGTATCTATCAGCTGCCTATAAATAAACACTTTCATTGGTAAAAGGAGGAAAGTGTTTTTGGGAGCTGAGGGTCTCTGCCTGGTTTCCCACTGAAAGGTGCACTCCAGGGAGCTACTATCTTCACCATTTGGACTGTTCTCTAGGTCGCTTGGCAGTGTCATTTGGGGTGAAGTAAGCACCTGCACTCTTTAGACTATTTGGACCTACTGTAGGTCATTTTAGGGCACTGACTGGTATGAGAAGAGATTCAGATGTAGAAAATAGTTCCAGGTATTTGTTTTGTTGGCTTGGAGTACTCATTTGTTTTGTTTGGTTTTCTTTTATCTTTTTCTGATAACCACCTTTATTGTAGGATAGACAGCAGGGTTTCAGTACCATCTAGAAGCTGCGTGTTACTTGGACATGTGGTAACCAGTATTCTGTGATGAGCAGGCTGCTGCAGCTATACCTTCTCCATCATATGAATGTAAGGCAAGACTGTGTCTTGCCCTTTTACAACCCAACAGAACATTCAGTTTGACCAGGGAGCTTTCCATTTTGGTGGAAGACAGTCCCTGCTATGGGGACACTGGCCTTATCCTTTCTTTTCCTTGTTTTTCAGGTTCTTGGGACCCCATCTGGGGCTTCATTTTGGGCTTTTGAGCTGTTTTAAAGCTTCTTTGTGGGCGAATCTGGAGTTAAAAAGTTCTTGAACTGTTTGCCTGAGAAGAAAGTTTGGATTAAGAGACTTTAAGAGGCCAGAGTGAATGGAGTGTGTGTGGAGAGCTCTATTGTGACTTGCTCAGGAATGGAAAGTGTTTGTGCTACCTCATAGTTCCCTAGATAAGTTTTAGTTAGTGTGACTTAGAAAAACTGATTTTATTGTGTGTCTTAAGTCATTTTGTCGTCTCTGGGACAAAATACCTGACACCTGTGATTTAAAGGAAAAGAGATTATTTTGGCTCAAAGTTTCAGTCATTGGTGAGCTGGCTGCAAGACAGAAACATGGCTCCAAGACATGGTGTAAAAGTCTGAGCTGAGGACAGCTACTCATACTCTGGCAGCCAGAAGGTAGACTGAGGAAGGAGGAGCCAGGGACAAGAATACACCCTACCAGGTCATGCCCCCGGTGACCCACCTTCAACCAAGCCCCATTTCCTAAAGTGCATTCAGGTACTGAATTCATCAGTGGATGAATTCACCGTTGAGTGTAATACCATCATGATCCAGTCACCTTCCACACACATAGAATTTGGGGGAACATTTTAGATCTAAATCATAACATTGTGATACAACATGGCCTGTGTAACTGAAAGTGCATTCTCATTTCATGCAACTGTCCTTAAGATTCCCCACAGTAACTTTGGTCAGGGTAATATTCACAGCTACTTTCCTTGCCCTTTTCTGTATTAGTGACAAGTATGAGGAAGAGCCTTCTGTGCCCAGTGAGCAAGCAGCCACTCAGATAAATGCTGATTTTCTTACTGGGTTTTAAAATTTCCTTCATTTTGGCTAACAGTCTTTGGTTCATCACAAACTGAGTGTGCTTCAAAACATTGGTGAAAACTTCTGTTTGCTAGCAGATGATTTTTTGTTTCCTTTTGCCACCTCCATTCTTCAACTAGGAGATTGGAAATTTTGACTGTGGATGGCTTGCTTGTCTTTGTGTTTTTCTCTTGTGGAGTATGCTTCCTAAACTGGTTTCTTTTTTTTTCTATTTTAAAGGCCTTGAGCAATATAGCCAGAATGAGATATATAAACTTCTGACTAGCTATGTCTAAATTCTAATACAGTGGGAAATGTCTTAAAACCTAGGGCAAGAACTATCTAAAAATTAGGTAAGGCCTATGATAAGCCAGGAAGAAAAAAGTCAGAAAATTCAAACTTGGATTGAATGGACAGTCATTCTCCTTTGAGATATGAATTTCTTACCTTGTTACAATCAGAAATTTCACTGTCAGGCATGGAAATTTAGGATTAAGTATTGCTTAGAACTGTAAAACAAATCATACCAATAGTATCACTTTTAAAAGACTGTTACATGATAAATCCGAGTCTTTGTTCTGTATATGTTTGTGTACATATGTGTATTTTCTGTTATGTATTTGCAAATTATTTAACTGGTGCCAGATTAGTTTAAAATAAAACAGTTCTCATTAAGAAATCTAGATGCTTTAAATGTTTAAAAGATAAAATAAAGGTATCCTCAGAACTATTAATATATATTTTGCCTGTTGTCCAGTCAGAATTACTGTATGTTAGGTGTTTGAGATGCAGTTTCAAGGTCCTGACTATACTTCTTGAAAGGTTTGTCCTTTGACAAAAGAAATGGCTTGGGACATTGACCTGTGCCAGTCTGATGTTTAGTGGGCAATTTAGGGGTAACTTAAAAAATTAGATGGATAGGTAAGTAAAGCATCTTGGATTTTTATATTTAAAATACCAAAGATATAACTTAAATATAATTCAGTTATTCTTAGCTTCTTAAAAATCTGTGAATGGTAGTTTATTTGGTTCTATTCTGTGTGTCATAGATTATTGATATACATGTAATAAAACTCTCTGTGATACAAGATCAGGTGGTATCTGATCCTGTAAGAAGTTTGAGGATAACTGTTCTAGAGGGACAATAAATGTCTAAAAATGGAGATGTCTCAAAGTAGAGGCCAACAGGTTTCAAAAAATGAATTTCAGTAAGTCCAAGTGATTGAGGATTGTTTTTGTTCTTCATTTTAAGACATTATAGAGTCAGAAATTTTTATAAGGACAGTTCACTCAATATTTTACTAACAATCAGTTTAAAATGTCTTTTACTGTAAAAAAAGTTAATAGCTATTACTTGGTCATTTGGTTTTGTTCATGTGGTTAAAAGCTAATTGTTTTAAGAGATGCTAAAAAGCCTTCCTTGCTTGTCTGTAACAGATAAACTGCTATTTACCTAGCTACTCTCTGACTAAATTAGATACTTAAAGATGTACTTTTTAAAAAATCTTTTCGTTTTTATAAGAAAAAGCCTTACAAGATTCAGAAACAAAGTTTGGGCATTTCCTGCCACACGTATGCTGTGTTTTTGTTTTGTTTTGTTTTTTTCCTGAGTAAATGTACAGTACTTACATGGTAGCTCATCAATGTAGTAACATCATTTTGTAATGATCTATTTTGTTTTGTTGTAAATTGGTCATGTTTACTAACAATCTTTGTAAAATATTTGTAATTAAATACAGTCTTTTAAAGATGTTTAAGAATTCAAATTGTAATACATAGAGATAATGTCAAATTTTATGTTGAAAATAATAGGGCTTCTTAAAAGTGTTGATCTGTTCTTGGTAAAATTTACAACAGACCTCATTTACAAGAAGTTTTACTTTTGTCATAGTTTCTTATGTTCTCTGTTGTCTTGTTAGGTTTAATTGCTTAAAAATTAAGTCTTAGCAAGTGAGAGTTTACTTAGGCATCTATTTTAAAGCTCTGTTTCATAATTCTAGTTAAGTAAACTATTATATATATAATGCCTTTTTTAAGAATGTAATTGTTCTGATGTAAGATAGTAAAATGCTGTAAAAGCAACTAAATTGTTTTGCTAAATTGCTACCTTATATATATTTCTTATGGTCATGTAACCTGCAAGAACCACACTCATCTTAGTACATGAGAGTCTTGCTCTTTTACAAAAATACTTATTCTTAGTTAATTAAAGTAGACATTAATCCAGTGATGGCAAACTTTTTAGAGCTTTCAATGATACAAAAGCCCACTGAGGCACATGTACCATAGGTTCACCATCACCTTATTAATCTTTGACCATTGTATTCAGAAATTTTATATTTCTGTTGTGTGTACCTAAAAAAATTGTAAAGGTGTTATTAAACTTTAATTCTTAGTATAGGCATAAATAAATGATGTGTGGTCTTCTAAATGGTAGTTCACATTAGGTCACATTAGGTTAAGTGTATGCTTAATACACCTTTGTGACAGAATTAACCTTGTTTCACCAATAAATTGGCTTTCTTTAATTAACTTTGGTGACTATGTTTCTTAGTTTAAATCTTCTATACAGACTATTTGCTTTGCTCTTAACAGTTTGTATTACATTTGTTTGCAAGCTTTGTAACTATTGTTTGTCAAAGTTCTAATGTTTTAAGGTGCTGACTTCCAAATAGATGGGATTAGACTTGACAATGTAGTCTTTTTTTGGTACCCAAATAAACAAATTAACTTTATTAAATTGCTACTTCAGTCCTTACATTGATTTGTTTTAAAACCTCAGTTTGGAATGTACTATTGAAAGTGAGTACACACAATAAATAGGAAAGGGTCTGCATGGTCCAGGGATACAGCTAACCAACTCACCTCCCACAGTGGCCTCCCTGTGGGGTGGTCACAGCATTGGGGAGGCTGCCACCCCTGGAAGGGGCACCACACTCTGGAGCACTCAGAAACCAGAGCAGAAACAAAAACACATACCTCACCACTCATCCAAGAGCCAGCCTCACTGACCAACAGTGCCAGGGAACCTTCATTAACTAGTTTTTTTTTTTCTTTTGCAGTGCTGAGGATTGAACCCAGAGCCTTGAGGATGTTAGGCAAATGCTCTAGCACTCAAATTTATTCGAGGCAGGGTCTCACTAAGGTGGCCAGGCTGGCCTCAAACTTGCAGTTCTCCTGCCTCAGCCTCCCAAGTAGCTGGGGTGACAGGCACATGCCACCGTGCCCAGCTAAATCAAAGTTTTTGCTTGGAATATATGATTACTCAACTATCCTAAGCCATATGGCAGGCCCTACAGCAATAAATTACACATATTCTGAACTTAATAACTTAAACATGATATGGTTAATATGATATATACTTTGTATCTCAACAAACCTCTTGGAGGGAAGGTGATAATTAAAAGGTGTTTTACATGACAGTGTTCCTGCTCAGAATGATATCAGTATTCTACTGTAGTGGTGGTATCCCCCTTACTGCAAGGTAGAACCTGCTGACAATGTACACATTGCTTGGAATTATACTTGATTGGATGGATAATTCTTATGTACAAGTGAGTCCATATTCTATGTGCACATTTTCAACGGAGCAGGCCTATAAGCAAAGCTGGGCTTCACGAGTGCTTTCCAACTTACAAAAGCGAACCCCAAGAGCACTGCTGATAGTTGCCTGCGGTGGACACCCTACATGCAGTGTACCTGGTGCAGCATCAGCTCCCAGGGGATGGATGCTCGTCTACGGGCCATATATCTTGCACACTCTCCTCTCAAAGCCGGCCACCATCTGCTTTACCACCTCGTCAAAGAACAAGGCGGCGAGCTGAGACTGCAGGAGTGAGTGGACCTCGAATGAGATTTAAAAATCCAAGGTGCAAGTTCTTAGGTAGCCAGGAAGACCAGGGCTGAAATCTCAAATCATCTCCAAGTGTTTGAAAAGCCTCCCATCCATGCTGGATGCCTTTACAAAATGCAGTTTCACCCAGGTCACTACTGACGTGTATCGCTCCAGCACACATGGAAAGCCAATTTCTAACCGGGTTTTACAATATCCCGATCTCCTTGTTTTGCACCAAGGAACAAAATGCTTGTAATCTTCCATTGCTAATACCATGTCGTACATTTCCTGCATTGAGTATCTGATAATTCTTCTCTCTGAATATTCTTTTCTTTTGTTTATTAATGGTGCAGTGATTTTGAAGAAAGTTCTTGCATGTATCTTCTTAGGCAAAATTGAGGTAGGTAGTGGAAGAGTTCTGCTCATCAGTATGCCACAGGATGCTAAATATCTGACGTTCTGCGTGGACCCCTGCACCGGCCTTGCGCAGCATCCTGAGGCTGCCCTCGTAAAGACCCTCTGCGCAGCCCGAGTTGCCATGATCATGACAGTATATTCTAAGTAAACTTAGCCTAAGAGTCTTTCTGAATCTCTGATATTGTTCAGATTTTGGCTAGAAGGATTTTATGACCCTCGACCTCAGTGTGTCTCATATGCTCTCCCATGCGGGTCGTAACCTGATCTGACTACAACTGGGGAATGCTACCTTAGCACAGAGGGACACATCCACAGATGGTTTAACTGGCAGTACCTTCAGAGAAGAAGGGGAGAATTGTGAACATTAGTCACGTATGTCAGCCCTACCAAAAATGAGGAGAGCTACAGAGGTTAAAAAAGGGTTCTTAGGCATGGTTGCCTAAAAGCAAAAACAAAAATAAAAAAAAGCAAAAAACAAAACAAAAAAAACCCTTCCAGTAGATGTTAGCTATTTCTTGACTTTGACTTTTTTATTTGGCTACACAATCTTTAGTGATACTTTTTGAGGCCCAAGTTTCTAGCTCCTTTTGCTTATATTTTAGCTACCTTTAGCTACCTTTGATAAAAATCTGTGTGCCAGTCCAAGATTAGACAGTCACTCAGGTGATGTGGCACCTCAAGGCCCTCAAGATTAAGGGACTGTACTAAAACGGTAGGTGGGGGTGTGTTTGTAACAAGCATGGCAAAGTGGAGCTTTAAAAGTTCTTCAGAGCCAAGTGACTTTTCCATATTTCCTTGTGCCTGGGGCATAACCACCTCCTATTCCGCTCCTCAGTGACAGAATATACAGATGCTTGCACAGGAGGTCAGTGACCCCAGCTTCCATGGGGAAGGAGAGGGAATGGATGATGGCAGGGAGTGATAAAGCAAGCCTCAAAATGTACATTGTCAAGTTTTATTTCCCCTCCCTTCTGTTCCTTTCTAGAGAAAACCCCTACACACCTGTACACGGTGAGATGGTAATTTGAGGAATGAGACCCTCCATCTCCTGGGAGCTAGCATTAAGTAAATTCTTTTTCCTTTTTAGCAAAATAAATGATCTCCTTTGATTTGGTCAGTGGTGAGCAAAGAAACCACAACATATGGACCAGTATAGTCAGTAGCACAAAGGTTTTAGAAGCTGCATGTCAGGAAGTAGACAGAAGACCAAGTATGTATTTCACAATATGACAATTATTGGGTTGTGGAAATTCTTTATATAGTCTAGATATAGATCCTTTATCAGATATATGATTGGCAAAATTTCTCTCCCATTGAATAGGCTGTCTTTGTCATCAAATTTGAGCCTTGAAGAAAGCACTTTGCAAAGACTCGATTCTGAGTATATTTAGAGATAAAAGTGACAAAGCACGGGCTCTAAAAGGAGGGTGAATGTACCTTTTTCTCTGTAATTTCTTCTTTATTCCTTCGGGCAATTAAAAGCTTTTCATATCCAACTAGCTACTTCCTTGCAGTCATAAAATATTTAGATTTGTGGCAAAGTGCTGTATAGTTTGCAGAATGGGGACCTGATTCTCTGAGGTTTGTGAAACAGTAGTTTGGGAATTACTGTTATAGGATGAATGGATTTCTTACTGTTTGTGTATATGGAATGGGTTGTATATATTGAAAGATTAGGTAAATAAACATCCTCTGGCATCTGGTATTTCTGTCTCTTACATGAAGGCTACACAAACATTATACATGTTAGTATTGATATAACAAGTAATTTTCTTTCTTCCTTGTTTGGTACCCATAATTTTATTATTTTTTAACCATAGAAAGGATGTGTAAGAGGCTTTGGTTTTGCTTTTGAGGAAAAATAGAAAAACAGAAATTTTATTAATTCCTGATTTTTGCTACCAGTTCTTTACAGAGTATAAAATGAAAGGGAAAAAATGTTCCTTCTTCCAATCTTGGTAGATCATGTTGTACACAGTCCTTGTTAATGGATATTTTTTCCTTTGAGTGACTTCTGCAAAAGACTTTGATTTTGGACTACTCTTACTGGCTACAGTTGCCTTTGGGAATGCTGGGGCTCTTTTTATCCTTATTCATAAAACCATAAATCATGAAAAACAGAGCCCTAAGTTTACCGTAGTGTTTTCATTCAATTTATAGAAGTTAGATTTGAAACTGTGGGAATTTACCTAGTTTTGAACTTTAAATTTACCAGGGTTGGAGGTCACAGTTTTTCCAAACACTAAACACATAAGGAATTTTGAACTTAGGTGCATAATTATGTCACTGGATTTCTAAATAGTAAAATGCATAATAAAATCTTCAACCTCTACATTTAAGACTGAGGTATTGCTACTGGTAAGTGTTGAGAATGTAGGGAAATTATTTCCATTTTTTCTCTTTTGAATAACACTGTGTGGAGTGATCACGAAATTGACTACATGTTTGTGGTCTGGCTCCCTCTACTGGAATGTGAGCTCTAAGAGGCCAGGGACCAGCAGTATTCCCTGACACTTATAACAATGATTTGCATGTAGTGGACATTCAAATAATTGTTGGATGAACAACGAATAATGACTAGTTGTATCTGAGATGGGTCATAATACCAATATATTTTTTAAAATATCTTGAGTTACTTTGTTGTGTACTCCCAAGGTTAAGAAACTGTCTTCCCTCAGACCTGTAATTAATGTTGATAAGATGTGAATTGTGTCTTTACTGAAAGATCATTGTTAGAAGTTTTTCCCCAGTCTTGAAATTGGTAACCTGACTGAATTCCCTGGAAGGATGAGTTTAATTCACTACTGTTGTCCAAATATTGTTTGAAAGTAGGACTACAAATGTATAACTGCTTTCCATCCTCAAATAATTAAATTTAGGAAAGGTGTGAAGGTGGAGCCGAAAATCCCGCTCTCTCTTGTCATAGAAAGGCAGTCAGACTTCCTAAAAGATTTTCCTCAAAAACAGTAAATCCTAAAGTAGGGAGTAGGAGTTGCTTCTCAAGGGATGTTTGGCTATGTCTATAGACACTTTCTGATTGTTTGTAATTGGGGAGAGGAAAACAATACTGCTGGCATCTGTTGGGTAGAGGACAGGGATACTGCTAAAATCCTGCAGTGAACAGGACATTCTCCTGGAACAAAGAATCATCTGGTCTAAAATGTCAGTGTTGCAGAGATTGAGAAACCAGGCTGTAAAACTGGATGTTTGAAGGAAAGGATAGTAGTTTTGTGGAATTTGGCAGTTCAGGTTGGATCCATGAGTATTGTGTGCATGCACACATGTGCTCACACACACCTGTACATATACACAATCACAAACACCTCAGTTTTGACCCTGGAAAAAGCTGAATGTCTTATGTAGAAGAACCTATAGGTGGCAAATTGGCTTTTATATACTGAGGAGTTTGATTGTGATTAACCTTGTACAGTTTGGGAGGTCCTCAAGACTGTTCAGTAAATTTGCTGGGACTCACAGAACTTAGCAAAATAGTGAAATTTATGGTATGATTTGTTATATCAAAAGGATGCAGATTAAAACTAGCAGTGGGTAAATGTGTATAGGGCAGTGTTCCAGGAATTCCAGACCTAAAACTCGAGTTGCCTCTCCCAGTGGGCTCATGTGAACAGGGCTTACTTCTCCCAGTAATGATGTGCAACAACATAGATGAAGTGTTGCCAACCAGAGCCCCAGGGATACCAGCCTGAGCTTTAATATCCTGAGGGTTTTTGTTTTATTTGTTTTTTTTCTCTTTGCTTTGCTTTTTGGGACAGAATCTTACTATGTAGTCCAGACTGGTCTGCAATTCAACCATTCTCCTGCCTCAGCTTCCCAAGTGCTGGCATTACAGGTGTTTGCTATCATGTTGAGTAGTGTCTAAAGTTTTTATTGAGGAATCAGTCACTGTTATGGTTTGGATCTGGCATGTCCCCCAAAGCCTCGTGTAATGAAAAATTGTTCCCAAATGCAGCTTTTTTCAGAGCTGGAGATTTTGAGAAGTATTTGAATCATGAATGTTCTTTGTCAATGGATTAATCCATTGATGGGTTCGTAATTTTATGGCATTATTGGTTGTAGTGGAAACAAGTACATGGGGCCTAGTGGGAGGAAGTAAGTCACTGGAGGTGTGCTCTGCGAAGATCTGTCTTGTCTCTGCCCCTTTCTTGCTCTCTTTCTCTGCTTCCTGGGCACCATGAAGTGGTGAGCAGCCTTTTGTGCCACATAGTTCTACCCCCATGATCTGCTTTGCCTTAGGCCCAAAGCAGTGAGGTCAGCAGGCCATGGACTGAAACTGTGAGCCAAAATAAATCTCTGTGAGGTATTTTGTTGCACTAATGAAAAACTGACTAACAGAGTCATATAGGTATAGCCAACCACCTGTGACAAATCTTAATCTCATTCCTTCCAGAAGTCAAGCTGGTACTGCATGATCTAAATCTCCCATATAAGTCATACAGTGTCATACTAATCTGGCATAGACTAAGGGCCACATATAAAAAAAGAAACTCTTAGGAAGCAAGACATTTCAGGGACTAAGTTGTTTTACTTCCCCAAAACCAGTGTTTTTAAAAGTGTGATCCATGGACCCCCTAGCCTATTTTATCTTAAGGTTAAAATCTCTTCTCATAATAAAATGTTATATGCCATTCTTACTTTGTTGACATTTACACTAATGGTACTATAGATGACTTTTAAGGAATCATGGCAGTGAAACCCAATTTTCTTGTATCTTTGACTGCTCTGCACTCACCATTAAGGGGGAAAAGCTGATTTCCCTTAAGATAGTTTTAAGTATAAATTACCTTCACTAAATTTGATCCTAAGATAGATAGATAGATAGATAGATAGATAGATAGATAGATAGATATGTATATGAATATGGACTGTATAGGAAAAGTACTTGTGTAATTGAGCTACAAGCTGAACTAGGTATTTTTTAAATAGAAAACCGTTTTACTTGAGAGAACAGTTGGCAAACTGATTGTTTAGACTTGAATGTTCGGCAGACAGTTTCTTGAAAAGGAGCCATTTTCTTGAAAAGTAAATTGTTGCTGCAAGGAAAACAATTATCAATATTTGTTACTACTGATAAAATTTGAGCTTTCAAGCAAAAATCAGAGCTTCAAAAGTCTGTTGGTCACCTTGAGCTTAGAGGGAAACATTTAAAGATATGCAACATTTAAAAATTTTCTGGTGATTACTCTTATTCAATCTAGTTCTGGAAACATTAGGCAGAGCAATTAGGCAAGAGAAAGAAATAAAAGGAATAAAGATAGGAAAGGAAGAAGTTAAGCTAGCATTATTTGCAGATGACATACTCTACATAGACGACCCCAAACACTTCATCAAAAAACTTCTAGATTTAATAACCAACTTCAGTTGTGTAGCTGGATACAAAATCAACACTCAAAAGTCAGTAGCATTTCTATATTCAAATGACAAACTCACTGAGAAAGAAATTAGGGAGGATACACCTTTCACAATAGCACCAAAAAAAAGTGAAATACTTAAGAATATATCTAACAAAACAAGTAAAAGATCTTTACAGTGAAAACTATAGTACTCTAAAAGAGGAAATTGAAAGGGATGTCAGAAAATGGAAAAACATCCCATGTTCATGGGTAGGAAGAACCAACATAGTGAAAATGGCCATACTTCTTAAATTACTATACAGATTTAATGCAATTCCAATCAAAATACCAATAGCATATTTCACAGAATTAGAGAGAGCAATCATGAAATTCATCTGGAACCAGAAGAGACCAAGAATAGCAAAAACAATTCTGGGCAACAGGAATAAGGCAGGGGGCATCACAATCCCTGACTTGAAATTATACCATAGAGCTATTGTGATAAAATCAGCATAGAACTAGCAAAAAGACAGACCCGAGGATCAGTGGAACAGGTTAGAATATGCAGAAACAACTCTGAACACACTCAAATACCTCATCTTTCACAAAGGAGCCAAAAGCCCTCACTGGAAGAAAGATAACCTCTTTAATAAATGGTGCTGGAAAAACTGGCTTGCCACATACCGAAAACTAAAACTAGATATATGTCTCTTACCATGTATTAAACTAAAATCGAACTGGATCAAAGATCCAAACATTAAAACAGAAACACTAAATCTACTGGAAGATAGAATAGGAAGAACTCTTGAAGACATAGGTGTAGGAAAAGAATTTATGAACAAAACTCAGACTGCACGGGAAACAGCACAAAGGATCAGCGCTTGGTATCACCCTATTAAAAAGTTTTTGCACAGTAAAAGAAATCACCAAAAGAGTGGCACGAAAACCCACAAAGTGGGAAAAAAATTTTACCAACCATTCCTCAGACAAAGGTCTAACATCTAGAATATATAAAGAACTCAAAAAAATCAGACCCCCCAAATTTAGAGACTCAATCCAAAAATGGGCATCTGAAATGAATTGACACCTCTCAGATGAAGAAATACAAATGGCAAACAAATATATGAAAAAGTGTTCAACATCACTGGTCATTTGAGAGATGCAAATTGAAACAACGCTAAGGTTTCATCTCACTCCAGAAAGAGTGTTTATCATCAAGAAATCAACGAATAACAAATGCTGGCGGGGTTGTGGGGAAAAAGGAGCCCTCCTCCACTGTTGGTGGGAATGTAGGCTGGTCCAACCATTGTGGAAATCAGTGTGGAGATTCCTCAAAAAACTAGAACTAGAGGTTCCATTTGACCCAGCTATTCCTTTGCTTGGTATCTTCCCAGAAGAATTAAAAACATTGTACCACAGTGATATATGTACAACCATGTTCATAGCAACACAGTTTGTAATAGCTAAGTCTTGGAAAAAACCCAAATGCCCAACAACTAATGAATGGCTAAAGAAGATGTGGTTTTTCTATACAATGGAGTATTACTCTGCCATAAAAAAGGATAAACTTGAGACATTTATAGGTAAATGGATGTACCTTGAGAACATACTCCTAAGTGAAATAAATCAGACACACGAGTACATATTGAATTGTTTCTGTGGTATGAGAAACTGTAAGCGTAAATAAGGACAAAAAGTATAATAGATAGTAAGTAAAAGAAAGATAATAGGAAGGAGGAGAATTAGAAAGATAGGAGGGGGAAAAGAAAGAAAAGAAAGGGAAAAGAGAGGGGAATGTAAATAAAGCTACTGTAAATAGGGAAGGGAGGGGGAGTGGGATTGAGGGGGAATTGAAGGGAGGGGTGGGGAAGAAGGAGGGGAACCCAGATGTATCATGTACAGGTACAAATTAACTACGATGAATGTGATCACTATGTATACAGTGTACCAATCAATACGTGTGCTTGGAAATAAAATTTTAAGAAAATTTTTCTGGTGATTGATAGTGATACTAATACAATAATTTTTTTTTAAAAAGTATATATTGAAATGTGTCTGCAATTGGAAGACCTGCAGATGAAGTGTGATCAAAATAGACAGTGAATGTTTAAATTTACAAAAATTTTATTATTTACAGTAAAAAACACTTTACCATTAATCCCCCTTAAGATATTCCTTCTCACTTTGAATACACCCACTATTCTTGACACTGTCTGAAACAGTTCTGGAAGTCCTCTTTCATGAGTGTCTTTATGAGGTTTGATTTAAAAAAAAATTGGTGAATGCTGCTGCCTAGTGTCATACAAAGCCAAAGCAAACGTGTAAAAACATCTGATGTCCCCAACCATCTTGTTCACGGGACCTGACACCAGGCAACTTCTGACACTTCCCCAAATTCAAAATTGATTGTGAGAGAGAAACATTTTGAATAGATTCAGGACGTTAAGGTAGCCACAACACTAAAGATATGAAAGAGAACTTCTAGAACTGTATCAGAAATTGATAAGAATGATGGGATAAGACCCAAGGGTGAGCGTTTTGAGGGGGATTGATATCAGTGTGTCTTTTACTGTAATAACCTTCTAAAATAATTTAAACATTTATTGTATTTTTCTATCTCAGTGAACCAGCATTTTCCAGACGACTGATGCATAATGATATTTAATCACACGTAGGTAGAAAAGACGATCCATTCAAAGTGGATTTTACATATTTTACTTTATTTTGCACTGCCGGAAATTGAACCCTAGGTCTTACACATACCAGGCCAAGTGACCTACCACCAATCTGCATCCCCAGCTCTAGGCCATTGAATTTTAATGTGAAAAAGTATGAAAATTTCACCAGTTATGGTTTCATCACAATTTACCTTTAAGGATATTACTTGTCAGTTTCTGTTGTAGTATAAACAATGTCTGCAGTTATCTGAAAAGGCTTTAAAGGGATGAGGGAGGGCTGGAAATGTAGTTCAGTGGTCCCCCGGATTCAGTCTCCAGTACCAATAAATAAACAAACAAACAAACAGAATGCTACCATTTTCTGTCTAGTTGTGGGCCCACTTTCCTTCCTGTACCTGAATCAGGCTATGGCAGCAAATTGAGTGCAGAAGGAGCAGTGAGGCTCCAGCTATTCTCTGTTAAGCCAGACATTAAAGAGATCTGTAAAAATGTAAAACAGTGCCACTCCCTTCACTTAATTTTTTTAAATAATTGTTTTTGTAGTTATTTATATTGTATTTTAATTTCAAATATAGTAGGCATTAATAGAAATAACCCTTATAAGGAAGATTCTTTGGGCTCCTCGAAAGTATGAAAGGATTTTGAGACTAAAAAGGAAAAAAAAAACTTAGATGATCTCCTAAAATTGGTCCCTCAAGTATTATCATGCCTAAATTTGTCTTTGTTGGGTTGGCTGCTCCAAAATAGGAGATTTAAATTCTGAGCTTTGATGGAAAATTCTTCTGGCTCTTTATTCAAACCCCAGTATACTTTTAGCAGGTAACATATATGGCAGAATTTATTATGGTGGCTAAAATTTGACCTTATGTGGCTTAAAAAGCATTTATTGTAGATCAAATGATAGAAAAACTACATCTGAAAGAATGAGAAAAAGAACTATTGGAAATGGTAGATAAACTATTTTGTAGAGGTCAAAATCAACAAAGAGAAAGCATTGTCTTATGAAAGTCTTAGAGAAATAAGACAGTTTAATAAACACTTTATATTGATAAGAAATTGCATAGTGATAAAAAGAGGATATGATAGGAGTATTTGATTATCAGCACATTGTAGCTTTAGTTGGACTTTAAAGAAATAGTGGGTTTTCTGTTCTTGAAAACCCTGAGAGTAGGCACTGTGGATTCGAAAGAATTATTGGTATGTTTTATGAAAGAAATTTCAAATAGAACTTTACTATAAGTGATTCAGAGGAAAAATACACAAGTGGGGTGTGTGTGTGTGTGTGTGTGTGTGTGTGTAAAATACATAATCGGGATTACCTTGTTTAAATTAAGGCTTTGAGAAACATCTGTGAAGTCTTCTAATACTGTATTTTACAAATCTATATACAATCCAGGGGAAATTTAGGGATCAAAGAGAT
The DNA here is from genome assembly GCA_004026905.1 of Hystrix cristata. Taxonomy (NCBI): domain Eukaryota; kingdom Metazoa; phylum Chordata; class Mammalia; order Rodentia; family Hystricidae; genus Hystrix; species Hystrix cristata. The sequence continues at coordinate 17,858 of PVJO010003249.1, read as the reverse complement.
TTCTCAGGGCTCAGGTTAAAAATAAAACTGTATGTTATAAATATAAACTGTATATGTAGTGCTTCAGTCCTTGAAAGACTTATTGCCCATTAAGTTTACAGGAGTTAAGAACTAGAATGATAGAAAAATACCACTTAAATTTTTTATTTGATCATATAGTTTGTTTCCAAATGCTATTACATATTTATATACTAGAATGTTTTTTACTAGTTCAATGCAAGGAACTTTTAAGAATGTCTAAATTTTTTTCTAGTGATCAGGGTACTGTTTGGAACATTTAGGTTGATATGTTTACTTTTAAAACTTCATATTAATTTTTTTTTCTTTTGCTCTGTTTTCCTTGAGAGCAAACGATTTATACTTGCATCCTAATTCTCTGTGTTCAATGACATGAGATATTTAGGGGCATAGGTCATTTTATGTGTGTGTATGCCAGAAATCATCAATACTATTTTACCACAGGTTTAAAAAAACTTTATTCCTAAAATTAAACAAGTATCTATTATCATAATCTTTAAATTACTCATTTATGTAATAAAAAGATTGTTTTGTTTTATTGGGGTAAAACACATACCATAAAGTTTATTATTTTAACCATTTTTAAGCATACAATTCAGTAGTATTAGGTAATTTACGTTCTTTTGCAAACATTGCCACCGGTGATCTCCCGAACCTTTTTAATCATCTGAAGAGGAAACTGTTAAACAATAACTACTCATTCCTCCCTCCAATCTCTACAACCACCATTCTGCCTCACATATGTGAAATAATGTAATTTTTGTCCTTTTGCGGCTGGTTTATTTAACTTAGCAGAATATCTTCATTGTTCATCCTTGTTGTGACATGGTCAAAATTTTCCTTTTTAAAAGGCCAAATAATATTCTATTGTATACATATACTACATTTTGTTTGTCCACTCAAACACTAATGAACACTTAGGTTGCTTCCTTAGTATTCTTTTGGCTGTGATGAATAGTACGAATATTACATCAGTTTGAATTTCTGCTTTCATGTCTTTGGGGGGGGCTGGATACCACGGATGGAACCCAGGGCTTCATACATGCTAGGCAAGCCCTTTACCACTGCGCTATATCCCCAACCCTTCCTTACCTCGCTCATTCCCCCCTCATCCACCAATTTCCGTTTGAGACAGGATCTCAGATTGGCCTCAAATTTGGAATCCTTCCACCTCAGCCTCCCAAGTAGCTGGAATTACAGATGTATACCATCATGACCCCCCATCCTGCTTTCACTTCTCTTAGGTATTATTATTAAGTTTTCATCACTATAATGAAATACTTGACTCAACATTCTTATGGAAAAGAGGAGGTTTATTTAGCTCACAGTTTTGAAGGTTTGAGGCCATGGCACTGGCATCAATTCAATTCTCTGTCACAATATGGTGACTCGCAATGGCAGGTGAAGCAGGAGCAGAGAGAGTTGGGTGGGACCAAACTCAAGCTTTCTAATAACTCCCTTGAGAACAATCAGGGGGTCCTATGAGACTTAGCTTCCAAAGTCATATCCTCAGTGACCTAAGGACATCCCAGTGAAACACTCATGCCCCAAGAGCTCAGCTACATCTCTTCCCTTGTAGTGGTTTAGTTATTCCATCTTTCTTTATGACACATATCCAGTAGCTTTCAAAGAATTCCCATTTGCAAAAGCAAAAGGATTGGGCCTTGAAGAGTACTTGGTTACTCTTGACAGGTGAAATATAGCTGTGTGCACCACTGTGTTCTAGGTGGACTCTCTGACAAGGCAGAAATTAACTGTTGAAGAAGAACCAGAGATAATATTAAAGGTCATGTGTTTATGTGTGTTTCTACTGGAGCAAGGTAGGATTGTCAGTACTCATCATTTTTCAGACTTAATTAAAAAAAGACTTGGATCCATTTTACCAAATGCAGCCTGTGGTATACATATCAGTATCTTATGATAAAAGTGTAGCTCTTCTGGTTAAGTGATGTTTACCTTCCTTGATCCCCAGTTCTTGGCTACTCCCTGAACTATTACTTGGCTACTCCACCTCATTGACCTAGACATACTTTTTAGCCTGGTAAGTTCTACTCCTGTACAGTAAGTCCCTGACTTATGAACATTCAAGTTGAGAACTTTCACAGGTGTACTATATAAGATTCACAGATGTACTGTATAAAAGTCACTTTGGTGGATTATGAACGAATCCAACTAATGAATGTTTTCTTGGAATGGAACTCATTTGTAAGTCAGGGAGTTACTATATTGGTCCTTAAAAGCAAGAGGTACAGCAGCTTCTCTGGGGTAGAATGGAGGAAAAGAAGAGAAAGATGGAAATAAATTTATTAAGTACTAATACGTACTGAGTGCTTTATGTGAATTTGAGGTAAATGGCATTATTCCTATTACATTTAAGGAGATTTAGCCTCAGAGATTGAGTGACTTTATTTACCAAAGTCACAAGAATCATCCTAGATCTGCTCTAATTTTAAAACTTGGCCTTTTCATGTCACTATTAGAGAGTAGTTACCTGTGCAGTTTACATATGTTAAAGAATCATGCTAGTTGTATCTGACTTTAATAAAAGACAAAGACAGGACAAAGGTTAGGAGCAGGAACAAAACAGCAAAAATGATCTTGTAAAGGACTGAAAAAGAAAAAGAAACAAAAACAATGATTAGTCAGTATTGATAACTGATTGAACAATGCTCAGGTACACTAGTGCCCTAAAAGAATATCAACTACATATGCCATGTTATGTAATACCTACTATGTCTTCACCCCTAAAAATAAGTGATTCTCAAAAGACGAGAGAAATTTTTTTTTTCTATCTGTTAACAGAAACAAGTTAGTTTCCTTCCTTCTAAATGTAGTATAAAGATGTGTACAGTTTCTGAAGGGTGATGATCTTGGCATTATTACAGACTGAAAAGCAGCTCTGTATATGCCTAAGTACAACAGAAAGTAAAGTAAGTACATTTTCTCTGTCTCTGTCATTCTTTTTTAATAAAGTCTCTCTTAACAGTTTATTCCAATAAGCAGATAACCCTGAAAGAAACAAGCATTCACTTCTAGAAGTTGTGGCACCTCAGTATTTAAAAGATTTTAAAAAAATTATACATGCAAATGGTTGTTGCAACCTAGCATATTTTCATTGAGACCAGTACATTTCATACATTGTACCTCTGAGTTCTGAGGTCTTTTTGTTGTGCTCTGTGATAGGATGTTGGTTGATGACCTAACAGGCTCTTTGGAACTGTTCTCTCCGTCAAGCCTGGGTGTGTTTGGATTGTCCTCTGTCTCTACATAGTCTCATGAATGCTTGTGAATATATATGTGTGGAAATATATGTAGGCTGAAATTGTTTGAAATACTACCTTTGATTAAAGGATACTCAGTTTCTAATATATGTATATGTGTATATATATGTATATCAAAACGTTTAATAGACTTGACCCATTATCTGAGTATTTTGCATATCTTTTTGGAATTTGCTGTATTTTTACATGTAATTCTGTTTGAATGTAATGTTAATGACTATTGAGACCCAGAGTTTGTGGATTTATTTTCGAGTAATGATTAGAGATGAAGGACAGGCTTTTGCTTCACTGTACTAGTATTACAGACATGATAGTGCTGATTTTATGATTAGTAGTGTAGTGTTTCTGGATAGAGGGTTCTCAATCTTTGATTTTTTTTTGCTAAACAGTTTTCTAGAAAGGAACCTAATTTCACTAACTAGAAAGTGATATAATTGAACTTGAATTTTTTGAGAAGACAAACCCCAGATGAAGCCAGTATTGGGGACTTTTTTCTTACTTTCATTGTGTTCAGTAGTATATGAACATTCAAGAATATAGGAGATTTTATTTTTGAAATGAACAAATTAAAATTGCATATATTTATGGTATACATGAATTTTGAGATATGTATACATTGTAGACTGGCTAACTGAACTATCATATATATTACCTCCCATACTTTAATGTGTGTTGAGAACACTTAGAATTTACTCAGCAGTTTAAAAAGTGTACAGGCCATTGATCTTTTGAAATTATTTCTCCTAACTGAAACGTTGTGTCTTTTGACTAGAATCTCCCCGGTCTTCCTTCTTCACTGCCCCATGTACCCTGTTAACCTCTGTTGTACTCTCCATTTCTTTGAGTTCAACTTTGTTTTAGGTGTCTTTCTGTGGCTGGCTTATTTCACTTGACATGATGTCTTCATCTGTGCTGTAACAATTGACAAGATTTCCTGCTTTTTAAATGGTGACTAAGCCAGGGGTGGTAGCGCATTCCTGTAATCCCAGCACTCAGGAGGCTGAGGCAGGAGGATCTCTGAGTTCGAGGCCAGCCTGAGCTACATAATGAGACCCTGTCTCAAAACACACACGCAAACAAGCCAAATAGTATTCTGTTGTGTATATATTAGCATCCCTAATCCAAAAATCTAAATTGTGAACCGCTTCAAAGTCTGAAACTTCATGAACACTGAGACATGATGCCATAAACAGAAAAGTCCATACCTGACCCCATGTGATAGGTTGCAGGAGAAATACAGGTGCATTAAAAATATTTTAGGTAAAATTATCTTCAGGCTATGTGGGTAAGGTGTATATGAAATGTACTTGTGTTTTGTATTTAGACTGAGTGTCATCCCCCTAGTATCTCATGTGCGAGTAAATATTCGAAAATCTGAAAAAAAAACATAAAACATCTCTTAGTCCCAGGCATTTTAAATAAAAGATACTCATCCTATACCATATTTTCTTCATTCACTAATGAACACTTAAATTGATTCCATGTCTTGGCTTTATGAATAATGTTGCAGTGGATGTGGGAGTTCAGGTACCTATTTGATATAATGAGTCCATTTCCTTTGCATATGTATCCTTTATTAGGATTGCTGGATCATTTGGCAGTTTTATTTTTAAGTTTTTGAGGAACCTCTATACTGGTTTCCATAATACCTGCACTGCATTATTGGTGATTCCCACCAATAATGTACAAGGATTCTCTTTTCTCTGCATCCCTACCAAACACTTACTCTTTTTGTAATGGCCATTCTGACAGTTGTGAGGTAATAGTTTGTGGTTTTGATTTCTCTTTCCCTGATGGTTACTGATTTTGAGCATTTTTCATTTGTCTGATGACAATTCATTTGTCATTGTCTCCATTTCCTCTGTGTGTGTGTGTGTGTACTTGCAGATGAGCTACATATGAAACCCTTTTTATTTTTATTTTTCAAATTTTGAGACAGAGTCTTGCTAAGTTGCCCAGGCTGGCCTCAAACTTGCATCTTCCTGCCTCCACCTCTTGCTTAGCTAGGATTACAGGCATTTACCACCGGGCCTAGCTGTATGTCTTTTGAGAAGTGTCTAGTATAGCAGATTTTTAAAGAAAGGAAATGATTTACAGGAATACCATGTTTGCATAACTGTACAAGGTATTTTCTAGTCCTAATTCATATGTGTATCTAATATTGATATTCTTCCCATTTTTGTAGCTTTACTTCATGCTGCTGTCATTTCTTAGATTAATGCAATAGTTCGCTGACCAGTCTACTTTTCTCCAGTTTTGTCTCATTTCAGTTCATCTTCGTTTTTTTTAATTTTTAATTTTTATTTTTACCAAGAACATGTATTAGTGCATTGTATACATAAATAATCAAAATCAACATGGTTATTTTGTACCTGTACATGATGTATCTTGGTTTTCCCCCCTCTTCCCCTCCCCTCCCTTCCATTCACCCACCCTTTCCTATTTGCAACAAGTTTATTTACATTTTTCCATTTTTTTCCCTTTCATCTTACTTTTCTTTTAAGGTTCCTTCTTCATTCCCCTTTTCCCTATCTAGTTCTCCTCTCTTTTGAATATCTTTTTTTTTTAACATAATATCTATTATACCCCTTTGTCCTTATTTACACTTAGGGTTTCTCATAGCAGAGAAACAATTCGATGTGTACTGTAAGTGTCTGATTTATTTCACTTAAGAGTATGTTCTCAAGGTACATTCATTTACCTACAAATGTCTCTAGTTTGTCCTTTTTTATGGCAAAGTAGTACTCCATTGTGTAGAAAAACCACGTCTTCTTTAGCCATTCATTAGTTGTTGGGCATTTAGGTTGTTTCCAAGACTTAGGTATTACAAATTGTGTTGCTGTGAACATGGTTGTGGATATATCACTGTGGAATGATGATTTTAATTCTTCTGGGAAGATACCAAGCAGAGGAATAGCTGGGTCAAATGGAACCTCTAGTTGTAGTTTTCTGAGGAATCTCCACACTGATTTCCACAGTGGTTAGACCAGTCTACATTCCCACCAACATTGGAGGAGGGGTCCTTTATCCCCGCAGCCCCACCAGCACTTTGTTATTGGTTGATTTCTTGATAATAGCTATTCTTTCTGGAATGAGATGGTATCTTAGTGTTGTTTTGATCTGCATCTCTCGAATGACCAGTGATGTTGAACATTTTTTCATATATTTGTTTGCTATTTTTATTTCTTCGTTTGAGAAATGTTTATTCATTTCAGGTGCCCATTTTTGGATAGGGTCTTGAAATTTGAGGGGTTTGATTTTTTTTGAGTTCTTTATATATTCTAGATGTTAGACCTTTGTCTGAGGGACAGCTGGCAAAAACTTTTTCCCAGTCTGTGGGTTTTCGCCACACTCTATTAGTAATTTCTTTTGCTGTGCAAAAGCCTCTTAATAGGATGTGGTCCCAAACATTGATTCTTTTTGTACTGTTTCCTGTGCAGTCTGGGTTCTGTTTATAAATTTTTTTCCAACCCCTATGTCTTCGAGAGTTCTTCCTATTTTATTCTCCAGTAGATTTAGTGTTTCTGTTTCAATGTTTAGATCTTTGATCCACTTTGATTTTAGCTTAGTACATGGTGAGAGACATGTATCTAGTTGTAGTTTTCGGCATGTGGTAAGCCAGTTTTTCCAGCATCATTTATTAAAGAGGTTATCTTTCTTCCAGGGAGGGCCTTTGGCTCCTTTGTGAAAGATGAGGTATTTGAGTGTGTTTGGAGTTATTTCTGCATCTTGTAGCCTGTTTCTTTAGTCCTCGGGTCTGTCTTCATGCCAATACCATGCTGTTTTTATCACAGAAGCTTTATAATGTAATTTCAAGTCAGGGATTGTGATGCCCCCTGCCTTATTCCTGTTGCCCAGAATTGTTTTTGCTATTCTTGGTCTCTTCTGGTTCCAGATGAATTTCACGATTGCCTTTTCTAATTCTGTGAAGTATGTTATTGGTATTTTGATTGAAATTGCATTAAATCTGTATAGTAATTTAAGAAGTATGGCCATTTTCACTATGTTGGTTCTTCCTACCCATGAACATGGGATATCTTTCCATTGTCTGAAATCCCTTTCAATTTCCTTTTTTAGAGTACTGTAATTTTCAATGAAAAGGTCTTTTACTTGTTTTGTTAGATATATTCCTAAGTATTTCATTTTTTTGATGCAATTGTGAAAGGAACATCTTCTGTTATTTCTTTCTCAGTGAGTTTGTTATTGGTATATAGGAATGCTATGACTTTTGGGTGTTGACTTTGTATCCAGCTACACAACTGAATTTAGTTATTAAATCTAGAAGTTTTTTGGTGGAATTCTTGGGGTCTTCTATGTAGAGTATGATGTCATCTGCAAATAGTGATAGTTTAACTTCTTCCTTTCCTATCTTTATCCCTTTTATATCTTTCTCTTGCCTGATTGCTCTGGCTAATGCTTCTAGAACTATATTGACTAATAGTGGTGATAGTGGACAGCCATGTCTTGTTCCAGATTTTAGTGTGAAAGTTTCAAGTTTCTTACCATTTAGTGTGATGTTGGCCATTGGTTTGTCATAGATGGCTTTTTATCAGATTTAGATATAGACCATCTATTCCTAATTTCTGTAGGATTTTTATCATGAATGGGTGTTGGATTTTATCAAGTGCTTTTTCTGCATCTGTTGAGATGATCATGTGATTTTTGTCTTTGATTCTGTTGATATGGTGTATTACATGTATTGATTTGCATTTGTTAAACCATCCCTGCATCCGTGGGATGAATCCTACTTGGTCATAGTATATAATCTTCTTGATAATCCATTGCATTCTGTTTGCTAGTATCTTACTGAAAATTTTTGCATCTATGTTCATTAGAGAAATTGGTCTGTAGTTTTCTTTTTTGGTGGGAACTTTTTCTGGTTTTAGTATCAGGGTAAGGCTTGCTTCCAGGAATGATTTTGGAAGTAATGCTTCCTTTTCAATTTCATTAAAGAGTTTGAGGAATAGTGGTATTAGATCCTCTCTGAATTTCTTGTAGAATTCAGCTGTGAAACCATCAGGACCTGGGCTTTTCTTTGTTGGTAGGTTTTTAATTACCTCTTCAATTTCAATGGCTGCTATTGGGTTATTTAGAATATTTATCTCTTCTTGATTCAGTTTTGGTAGTTCACATGTTTCAAAGAATCTGTCCATTTCTTCAGTATTTTCCATCTTGTTTGAGTATAGGTCCTTGAATTAGGTGCTGATGATCCTTTGGATTTCCGTAGGGTCAGTTGTGACTTCACCCCTTTCATTTTTTATTGCATGGATTTGGGTCTTTTCTTTCCTTTTTTTTGATAAGAGTGGCTAGGGGTGACTTCACCCCTTTCATTTTTTATTGCATGGATTTGGGTCTTTTCTTTCCTTTTTTTTGATAAGAGTGGCTAGGGGTGACTTCACCTCTTTCATTTTTATTGCGTGGATTTGGGTCTTTTCTTTCCTTTTTTTTGATAAGAGTGGCTAGGGGTTTGTCTATTTTATTTATTCTTTCAAAGAACCAACTCTTTGATTCATTGATTTTTTTTTTTTTGTATTGTTTTCTTAGTCTCAATTGCATTAATTTCAGCTCTGATCTTAATAATTTCCTCTCTTGTATGAGCTTTGGGTTTGATTTGTTCTTCTTTTTCTAGATGTTTGAAGTTCAACATTAAATTGTTTATTTGGCCTCTTTCTGTCTTCCTGATGTGGGAGTTCAATGAAATGAATTTCCCTCATAGTACTGCTTTCATTGTATCCCATAGGCTCCAGTATGCTGTATCAGCATTATCATTAAACTGAATAAATTGTTTAATTTCTTTTTTAATTTCTTCTGTGACCCAGCTGTTGTTCAGAAGGATGTTATTTAGTTTCCATGTGTTTATGTGGTATTTTTGTTCTCTCTTACCATTGAATTCCAGTTTTATTGTGCTATGGTCTGACAGTATGCATGGTATAATTTCATTTCCCTTACATTTACTTAAACAGGCTTTATGAGCTAGTATGTTGTCTATTTTGGAGAATGTCCTCTGTGCAGCTGAGAAGAATGTGTATTCTGTTGTTGTGGGGTGGAACACTCTGTATACATCTGCTAAATCCATTTGTTTGCAGATTTGATTCAGTTCTGATATTTCTTTGTTAAGTTTTTGTCTAGTTGATCTGTCTATTTGTGACAGTGGGGTATTGAAGTCTCCCATTATAATTGTATTAGTATTTATGTGATCTTTCATGTTCCTTAATATTTGTTTTATGTAGTTAGGTGTACCAATATTTGGTGCATAAATATTAATGATTGTTATTTCTTCCTCTTGGAGTTTTCCCTTGAGAAGTATGTAGTGACCTTCTTTGTCCCTCTTGATCTGTTTTGGTTTGAAGTTCACTTTGTCTGAGATTAGGCTAGCTACCCCTGCTTTTTTCTGGGTTCCTGTTGCATGAAATATTGTTTTCCAGCCTTTGATTTTCAGTCTATGAATTTCCTTTTGAGTTAGATGTGTCTCTTGTATGCAGCATATTGATGTATCTTGTTTCTTGATCCATTCTGCTACTCTGTTTCTTTTAATTGGTGAGTTGAGACCATTTACATTGATGGTTACAGCTGTTATGTATTGACTTATCTTTTGTCATAGGTATTTTCTGTTGTTGGTTCTGTGTTTCACCTCAGTTTCACTGTTTGTCTTGCCTAGAGGATTATTATTTATTAGTGTCCTTGTAATTATAGCTCCTTTTTCCTTTTCTAGGATATCTTTTGAAATATTTTGTAGAAGTGGTTTGGAGGTCATGAATTTCTTCTTTTGTTCTTTGTCATGGAAATATCTTATTTCATTGTTGAATTTGAAAGATAGTTTAGCTGGGTACATCAGTCCAGGTTGGAGATTATTTTCTTTTAAGGCTTGAAATATTTTGCTCTAAGCTGTCCTTGATTTAAGGGTTTGTGTTGAGAAGTCTGCTGTGATCTGATAGGTTTACCTTGATAGGTGATTTGTTTTTTTCTCTAACAATTTTCAGTATTCTGTTCTTTTGTTGAATTTCTGGAATCTTGATTATGATATGTCTTGGTGTAGATTTATTTTGGTCATGGGTAATTGGGGTTCTGTAAGCCTCATCTGTATGTCAAGTTCTCTTCTCGTGCTTGGGAAGTTTTCTGTCATTATGTCTGAATAATCTTTTTAGGTCCTTTGTACTGCCACCTTTTCCTTCACTCTGATCACTCTTATATTGTTCTTCTTTGCATCATCTTGCAGTTGTAGTATTGATTTCTCGTAGTCTCTAGTTATTTTTAAGAAGTTTTCCTTTTCATGGTCATGAAGTGCAGTCCTGTCTTCTAGTTCTGAGATTCTGTCTTCACTTTCATTTAATCTACTGTCTATACCTTCAAGGCAGTTTTTGATTTCTTGGACATCTGTTTGGATCTGTTTCATGGGTTCCATATCTTTGCTAAACTCAGTGGTCAAGTTTTCCATTGCTTTTCTAAGCTCCTCTGGGGTTTTTTTTTTTTTTGGTTTTTGTTTTGTTTTGTTTTGCTTTTAGTCTGTGGCTACTCTAAATTCATTAAGCAGGTCTTTCATTATGCTTGTCATCTCTTTCTTAACTTGCCCAGTAATTTCTAATCTTATGTTCTCTATAACCTCATCCGTCTGTTTTTTCACTTCTGCTGCTATCATTTCTGAAAGTTTTGTTGAGTGTTTTGCAATTTCCTCTATTTCATTGTCCTCTGGATTTGTTCTGGGTGAGCTGGGGGTCTGGCTCTGGGTCATATTTTATGTCTGGGTCTCGTCATTTTCTTTGTATCTATATGTATTCCCCCCTTTTAGTTTCAGTGCTGATTTTTATATTTTGATTATGGGAGGTTACTTGAAGACAAATATCAGTGCTTTCTAAGACTTAATTCTGTTCATTCAGTGTCTTCTAGGTATATGTGATTCTTGGCTTTTGTGGTTGTTTCAAGACCCTGGATTATGTTAATGAGTATTACCTCAGATAATTACAGTATTACCATCTGAGAAAGTACAACTGGTTATAACCTGTATGACACACTTGTTACACTAGTACATTAGCAATAGCATCAATTAGATTCATGAAATTGACCAACTGTGGTAAATATTAACTTCATATCTTTAACCATAAGACCAAAGTCAACACCCTTATAAACCAGAATCCAATATAAACCAGCAATTTGTATGTAGTGGGTATCCTGTTAGTAGAGTGGTTTTTACCCTGCTTGTAGCGGGGATAATGAGGGATAGGAAAAGGTAGAGAGGTAATGAAGAAAGTTCTAGTAGATGTAAAACTTAAAATAGGATGTTACTTGTACTTTGGGCAACTTGAGTAGATAGTTTAGGAAGAGTGCAAGGTGAGAGTAGTGGGTCAAAGAATGTAGAATCCAGATAATATTTACTCATATGAAAAATGAAAGGAAGAGAGAAAACAAAAAGAAGAGGAAAAATCAGAGCATTTGGTTGAGGAAGGAGAGATATGAGCAAGACAGGAGTTAATAAAAGTAAAAACCAACAACAAGAAAGAATATGTAGACAAGAGAATACATCAGACAGGTAACAGGATGAATAAGAGAATGAGAAAATAAAAGGAGAAACAAAACCATTATGTACATATATTATGTATACGTACACATAGTGAGATTTCTCTGATGGCCACTGCTCTGTGGGGTGCTCAGGCCAAAACCTGATTTCTATGCTCATTAGCCCTACCGAGTCTGCAGTGGTCAGTGCTGGGTACTATGTTGATCCTGGCCTCCAAGCATGGAGTCTGGGAACAGTTGTCAGACTGTAGCTCTCTAGGAGATCACGTCTCCTTATCCTTTATGTCTCTAAAAGTTTCCTTAGTGGTATGGGTATTGTTGACTTTACCCAGATAGTGATGGCTTGGATCAGAAGAGAAATGGAAAAAAAAAAAAAAAAACTACTAATGAGAGAGAGAGGCAACAGTGCTTTCTGTCCAAGATGTTTCCCACCTTATTTGAGTTTCACCGTGCCAGTGCATGGGCTGAGCCAGTGCAGATTAGCCGTGTGGGAGTGTCCTGACCTGCCGGCTCAAGCCTGGGTCCGAAGATGGAGCCTCAGTTCATCTTCTATACTCAAACCAATCAGAATATTCTTGAAAAATGTTTTTAATTAAAATGAAATGTTCAAACATACAGGATGGAATAAGGCATCATTCTGTAAGAACCTGAGTATCCATCACCTGGAAAAAAACAGATGTTAATAATTTGCCAGATTTATTTTGTGTCTTTTAAAAAGTAATGTAGTTATATAGAGTATACAACTAGAGCCATAACTCCATTTTTCAATAGATAGCCACCTTGAAAATGACATCATTAAGTTATTTTTTTCATTTACACGATATTTACTGATCCATTAATAATATAGTAGTGCTTTCGTTTTTATGTTTTTAAAATTTTTAAAACATGGTTTACTTTATGTGTCTGCAACACTGCTTTTTATGATACATTTTATTTATCCATTTTGATAAATTTGTTATAATCAGTATATACCTCATACAAGTAAACTCTGAACTTAGGTGGTATACAGTTTTGAGCTATTAAAAATACTGCTGGGGTAGAAATTCTGGCTTATCTCTATGTGTGCAATATCTGGGATTGATATGTGTAACTAGAATTTCTGGGTCATAGAATGTGTGTGTGTATGTGTGTGTGTTTACCTTTACTGTGTAATTATTTTCTTCAAAATGGTTTGTATCTGTTATATGGTCGCAAGCAATTGTATTCATTCCTCCAAATTCGATAACAATTGTTTTATTTCAATTTTTTGAAGTTAATACCTGGTTATGATTTGCATTCTCCAGATTCCTAGTAAGATTGGATGTATTTTTATGAATTCATTTTTTCTGCGAATTGTCCATTTTTCTTTTTCCTGAAAGTTCAATTATAAGTATATATCTGTATAAGGGAGTGGTGGCAAACATGGCACACATGCTGTAGCTGGCTGTTTGTTATTATTGAATGCTCTAAAAGGTTCACCATCACTGGTATATAGGCTGTGACTCTTCTGTTGGATTTGTTACACATCTAAATATATGGCTAGTTTCAGCCAGACTTGGTGGCTCATGCCTGTAATCCCAGAACTCTTGAGAGACTAAGACAGAAGGATCACAAGTTCAAGGCCAGCCTGGGTAATTTAGCAAGACCCTGTGTAAGAGGCCTGGGTCTGTTGCTCAGTGTGAAGGCCCTGGGTTCAATCCCCACATTAAATAAATAAATAAATGGTTACTCTTGTCCTTTTGTTTAGGGGTCTTTTGTTCAAAACTTTTACATTGTAATTGTTCTGTTACATCATAATTGTACTGATCAGTCTTTTATATGTTTCTCCCTGACCCCTCTTTGGTTGTGTTGTGTTGTGTTGTGTTGTTTTTCAGACAGGTTTTTCTTACGTCACTCAGGTTGGCCTTGACTCACTATGTAGTGCCCAGGCTGAGCTCAAACTTGTGATCCTCCTGCCTCAGCCTCCAGAGTGCTGGGATTACAGGTGTGCACACCAGCCCATTTGGTGGTTTCTAACATTCTTACGTTAGAAGCCTATCAAGTCCTAAAAATATTTCATCTCTTCTAAAAGTAGGCAGTTTCTTTTCCCACTTAGTCCTCTCAGTGACCTGGAATTTTCTTTTCGTATATGATGCAAAGTTTAATTTTTTCCTTCTAGATTGACACTTTGATCATCTATATAAATTTAAAATTTTTCACAGTGTCACGAAAACCTTTAAGCTAAACTAGCATTCCATTGAGATTATGAATTTAATGTGGAAAGTTGCTATTGTACATCATTGAGTCTGGAAAAGAGCAGGTGATTTGCATGTAAACAACCACTTCAAACCTCACGCTTAAAGCTTATGCATTTATTTACTGTTATCATTGGCAATAATTTCTCCTCTTTGTTTACTCTTGAGTGAGTTTCCATCATTGGCAGACACTATTCTCAAATTATTTAAGAAAAGAAGAATTTGGGAAATGTAGTTCCAGGCATCTGTCTGGTGATGCAGAAGAAGCTATAGAAGGGAATATCGGTGATGAAGTTTTACAATAAAGCCAAACATACAAATCTGTTTTTATTTTCTTTTGCATCTGTGTGTGTGTGTGTCTGTGTGTGTGTGTCTGTGTGTGTGTGTGTGTGTGCGCGCGTGCGCTGGGGATTGAGTTCAGGGCATTGCGCTCACTAGGTAAGTGCTCTAACCACTGAGCTGGATCCCCAGCCCCTTTCTTCTGTTTTTGGCTTACAGAACAGCAGTGCGCTTCGCTGACCGCCAGCTGGCGTATCGTGGAGATCTTGCTCTCCACAGAGATGATACCAACTTATAGTTCCAAAAGTAGTATGTTGCTTTCTATTGTTTTGTGTCCTAGCCAACTGTGCTGTGTTTTAGGAATGCCTTTTTACCAAGGAACTTGGCTAGCTCACTCTTTAAGACTTGTGTCCTCCTGGTAGAAGTGATACCGGACAGCATGTGTTCACACACAGAGAGTCCGCTCTGCTCTGCTGGACTGAACTGGCTGCCCTTTCTCTATGACTTTAGTAAAGCATCGCTGGACTACCTAGCAATGGATGAGACTAGCTAGCATGATTAGACTAGCACGTAACAATTTTTAACTTTAGATTGTTCACTGCCAGTATATAGGAAGAAAACAGATTTTGTGTGTTGATCTTAATATTCTACAACTTTGCTGAATTTGTTCGTTAGTTCTCATCCCCCCACCATAAGATTGTGTATGAGGTCGTATCAGCCACAATAAGAGGATTTTTGTGGTTTTTTGTTTTAGTTTTACTATTTTTCCAGTTTGTGTTTTTAACTTTTTTGCATGATTTATCTGACTACAACTTGGAGCACAGTGTTAAATAAAAGTGGCAAAAGCTGGCCTCCTTACTGTGTAATGCTCTTAGGAAAACAACATTGAATTTTTTTTTTTAACCATTAACTGTAGTGTTACCTTTGGGGGTTTGTTTTGTTGTTTTGTTTTCTTTTGTTTTTTATAAATGCTCTTTATCATGGTGACGGAGGTTCCTTTCTACTGCTAGTTTATTGAGTGTTTTTATTACATAAGCATATTGGGTTTTGTCAGATGCCTTTTTTCTGCATCAATTAGGACTATTGTGTTTTTTCAAAAACTTATTATATATGTATATTGACTTTTTTTTTCCAAATGTTGAACCACCTTTGCATTCCTGGGATAAATCCCACTTAGCCATGTTTTATAATCATTTTTGTACAGGGCTGAATTTGGTTAGCTAGTACTCTACCTTGCTGGAAGTTTTTGTGTATACATTTTTATTCTTGTTATATCATTCTCTGGCTTTAGTATCAGAATAATGCTGTCCTGAAAAAATACGGATATCTGATTGTCTCAGCTTTGTTTGATAGTAGTCACACGTTTCCTCCTCTTCTGAGAAGAGTTGATGTTACTTTTTAAAGTTTTGGTAGATTTCATCAGTGAAACCATCAACTCCTAGTCTTTCCTCATTTAAGAGGTTTTTAATTACTGATTCAGTCTTCTTGTTGTTGTTGTTGTTGCAGCTCTGTTTTTTTCTATTTCTTCTGTGGCAGTTTTGGTAGTTAGTGTATTTCTAGGAATTTGTCTACTTTGTATAGATTATTTAACTTGTTGACATACAGTAGTATTAACCTTAGCAACAATAACTTTTTCTCTGTAAGGTTGACAGTAACAATTGTGTCCACATTAGTTATAATTTTAGTAATTTAAATCTTGTCCTTTTTTTAAAATCTAGCTGAATATCAAGTTTGTTGATCCTTTCAAAGAACCAGCTCTTTTTCATTTCAGTTATTTACTTTTCAGCTCCAGAATTTCTCTTTGTTCCTTTTTATGAGTTCCATCTTTTTATTGATATTTTCCTTTTAATGAGATACCGTTTTGACAGGTCTCTCATTTTTTTCATATATTCATCTGTTAGTGGGCACTTTAGGTGTTTATATATCTTGGCTATTGTGAATTGTGCCTCAATAAATGTGGGTATATAGGTATTAATATAGCATGCTGACTTTAATTCTTGAGTATATACCAAGGAGTAATATAGCTGAGTCATATGGTAGCTCTATTTTTAGTTTTTTGAGGCACCTCCATAATGATTTCCATAGTGGCTGTACTAGTTTACATTTCCACCGACTGTGTACAAAGACTCTCTTTGCTCACATCCTTACCAGCGTTAACTGTCTTTTGTATTCTTGATGATAGGTATTTTGACTGGCATGAGATGGAATCTCAATGTAGTTTTGGTTTACATTTCCCTAATTACAAAAGATGTTGAACATTTTTTTTCGTATATTTATTGGCCATTTTATTCTTTTTAGAAGTTTCCGTTCTTTTGCTCGTTTATTAATTAAGCTATTTTAAGTAGGGGTTTTTTTGAGTCCTTTAAATGTTCTAGATAAGAATCTTGCGTCAGAAGAATAACTGGCAAAGATTTTCTCCCATTGTGTTCACTCTGTTGATTCCTTTGCTCTCTAATTTAATTTGTTGATTGCTGCTGTTACTTCCTGTGCTATGAGTTCTATCCAGGAAGTCTTTGCCTGTGCCTATGTCTTCAAGTGGTTCCCCTATATCTTCTCCAGCAGTTTAAAATTTTCAGGTTTTATACCTACATCTTTGATCCATTTTAAATTTATTTTTCTACAGGGTGAGAGAGATCTAATTTCAGTCTTCTGTGTATGGATATCCAGTTTTCCCACCAACATTTTAAAAGAAGCTCTCTTTTCTCCAGCGTGTGTTTTTTGTTTTTTTTGTTTTGGTCACGAAGTAGCTATATTTACATGAATTGTTTTCTGTGTTCTCTGTTCTATGCCGTTGATCTGCATGTCTATTTTTGTGCCACTTCTGTGCTTTTTTTTTTTATTATGGCTCTGTAGTATATATATATATATATATTTTTTTTTTTTTTTATTAAAGCCCTGTTGTTTTTATTAATGTATGAAGGAGATGTAGTAGGGTCATTTGATTGCATTATGTTAGTTTTTTTAAAAAAAACTTCTTTGTTGTCAAAATCAAATATCCAAGCTGTCTCCTCATACATGCTTTTTGCACTAAATAATTAACTAGGCACTTTCCCTGTGTGGCTTTATGACATCGCAAGTAACTATGGTGAGTGAAGATGCTCAAGAACACATTGCTGTGTCATGAAGTGTTTCTTAGTGTGTTTTAATCAGTTCAAACATCCCTACAGGCTATTTTGTATGAACAGTTTCTAAAAGTTTGTTTTAATTGGATTGTGTATTATAATTCTCACATTTTTACTATCTCTGAAACTATGTAATCATTTCTTGATCTACTGCTTGACCTTATAGTTTTTTTTTTAACCAAGAACAAAGATCTAAACATTAAAACAGAAACACTAAATTTACTGCAGAATAGAATAGGAAGAACCTTTGAAGACATAGGGGCTGGGAAAAAATTTATGGACAGAACCCAGACTGCACGGGAAACAATACAAAGAATCAGTGCTTGGGACCACATGCTATTAAAAAGCTTTTGCACAGCAAAAGAAATCACCAATAGAGCAGGACAAAAAACCACGGAATGGGAAAAAATTTTTACTAGCTATCCATCAGACAA
>PVJO010003248.1:0-126639 GCA_004026905.1 Hystrix cristata | reverse complement strand
CGACTGTGGTAGAAATTAACTTTGTATCTTTAACCATAAGAGCAAGGTCTACACCGTCATAAAGCAGAATCTAATATAAACCAGGAATTTGCATGTAGTGGGTATTTTGTTACTCTGAGATTTTCCTTAGTGGTGTGGGTATTATTGGCTTTACCAGATAGTGATGGCTTATATCCGAAGAGAAATGGGAAAAGGAAAAAAAAAAAAAAACAAAACACGGAGGGAGAGAGGTAACAATACTTTCAGTGCAAGGTGTTTCCCCACCCTATTTGATGTTCAACCTGCCGGTGCGCGGGCCAAGCCAGCGCAAATCCCTACCGGAAGCGGCCTGACCTGCAAACTCAAGCCTCCTGCCCACGATGGAGTCCGGAGCTGTCTTCCCCGGGATGGGGCGGAGCCAACGCAGATCCGCGCCGGGAGCGCCTGACCTGCAAGCTCAAGCCTCGCTCCAAAGATGGAGTCCAGAGCTGTCTTTCCCGGGAGGGGGCCAAGCCAGCCCCTTTTTCTTTTCTTTTTCTTTTTCCTGGAGGTCACAGTGTAGGTCTTTGTTGCTGTAGCTGAGGGCTCTTCATTTCAGGCCATCTTCTAGACGTCACTGAATTTAAGGCAGGCTCCTGCGGCTCCCCTGCCTCCTCTCACGTGTCCGTCTCAGGAATCCCAAGGGAAGTCACTCTCTCCTTTTTCTGGCTCTGTGAAGAAGCCATGGGCTCCGTCTCCTGTTAGTGCTCGGAATCACGGGTGTGTTGTCCCTCTAGCAGCAAGGCCGGGGCAGGGCGGCCCGCGTGCTGGGCAGGGCCAGCCTCAAAGGGGCCTTACTGGCTCAGCCCCCGCCTGCTGCTCTCAGCAGCTCCATGGAACCAGCCAGCCTCAGACCACCGGGCAACACTGTCCACAAATCCTCTGCTGCACGGCCCTGGAGTCTTGGCCTCTGCCTTCCTTTACACCCAGACCAGGGAGACAGAAACAAGTCTGTGTGCCCAGGGCTCTCGGGGCTCGGGGAAGAGGGATTCAGGAAGGCCTCTCCGAGGAGATGGCATCTGAACTGGGGCTTGGGAGAAGGGGAGAGGTGAGGGAAGGCAGATGAACAAGGGAAGGAGGGAGCTGGCAGAGTGTCCCCAGCACGGCAAGACACAGGGTGGAGCAAGGGGAGATGGGGGTGCAGGGCAGAAGCAGGGCCTGAGCCCAGAGGGGAAGGGGCAGATTCAGGCTGTGGGGAAAAGGGAGGTCACTGGACACAGTCCTGATGGAGCCAAGGTCCAGGACCAGGCAAGGCCAGGAATGGAGCCTTGAAACCAATGCAGGGACAAGGACAGTGACTATGGCAGGGACAGGAGCCGGTGGACGGGAGCGAAGCTCTGGAGCAGCCAGTCAGGGTGTCCAGTGGGCCCTCAGCAGAAAACCCAGGGCTGGCACCCGGGGAGTGAGGGTCACGGGGGTCCCCCACGGAGATTCCAGAGTTTTTTTTTGAGACAGGGTCTCACTATGTAGTTTAGACTGGCCTCGAATTCGCAGCGATCTTTCAGCCTCCCGGGTGCTGGGATTATAGGCGTGCACCACCACACCTGGCTTCCAGAGGTTATTTTTGAGAAGTGGAAGAAGACTGGAAACTGAAGATGACAGAGCAAGGTAGAGACACGGAGGGCGGTTGTCAGTCCTCTGGCTTTAGGGAAGGACAGGCTCGTAGTGACCTGGGAGTTACCTCACCGAAGTGACCAGCTGCGAGGGGGTCCAAGGAACCTTTTCTTTTAAAAGCCACACCCAAGCCTCGGGAGGGAGAAGCAGGCTCTGTAGCTAGGCCGTCCGCCATTGGACAGGAGACCTTAATTACTCGTTCTTCACCTCTCCCATGTACCCAAGAAGCTGTGCAGTGTCCTTGCAGCCACGTGTGAGCTGCCATCCATCCTCTTCTTGTGTAGAGGGGGCTGCATGCAGCCTGGCACATGGGGGCTCTTGGACGCTGCTGGCTGCCCACATTCTCCGTGGGTGGACCTGACTGTTCTCTTCTACCAGAGAGCGAGCAGCTCCTCGTCCCCACCCTCACTGTTGGGGGTCCCACGTGGCAGGGTGATGGGTGCTGGCGGGTGTGCTTCACCGCACAGGGAAGATCGCAGCTGGGAGGAGCTGAAGGTCACTGCTTCCCTGTGGCTGCAGCAGGGTTCACCATGACTCCACCAGTCACAGCTGCATAGCCTCCTCGTGTGGAGAACTTGCTATGTAGTTTGGGTTTTCATTTCCAAAATGAGGACAGACAGTCCATGTGTTATGAAAATGGCACACGCAGGCCACCAAGAGGCCGAAGGCTGCAGATGCCCAGTGGGAAACTGTCCCCTGCATGAAAGTCTGCTCCCAGGCTGCCTTTCTTCTATAGTTCCACAGCAGGGTTAACTTCAAGTCAGTGCCCTAAACAGCCAACCAGGCACAGGAGGGCGGCGTCTTCCAGAACGGGGTTCAGAAAATACCGTGTGTGTGTAGTCAGCACCGGCCCAGGACCAAGCGAGGTGGATGAGAGCCGGCGCTGGCCCCATAAGCGCCTCCGTGCTGGAGGAGGGGGAGATCTGTGGAGGCTGCCTGGCCTCCCCCCCAGGCAGAAGGCCAGCAGAATCCCCACACTCTGCAGGAAGCAAAGTGTAGAGCTTCAGGCCAGGTGTCCACAAGGCTGACAGCTGCCTCCGCCAGTGCCCAGGTCTGGCCAAGAGTGACAAACTGCTGTCGGGAGTGGGGGAGAATGTCTACTGTGGGGAGGCGAGCTGTCTCCAGAGGAGAAGCACTGGCCCAGAGATCTGTGACACTCCCTCTGCCTGCCCCCAGCCTGAGGGCGACCCAGGCCGGCCTATGGTGGTCTCAGTAGCTGAGCCATAGTCCTTGTGCCTGCACAAGACTCCTCTTCTCCCTCCTCTGTCCCCCCTGCCCACCCCCAGTGCTGGGCTGAACTGCGCCTCTCCTTCTGGTTATGGTCCCAACCCCCAGAACCTTGGAATGTGATTGTACAGTGGCACGTTGGTTCATGAACTTAATTCATTCCACGATTCTGGAAAAGATGGCCACGTCTGTGTTCATCACCTGATGCAGAGTTCACAAATAAAAACAAAATTTTGCCAAATGTTTCCATTTGCAAACCAAACTGTTCACAAACAAAAGGGTTCGTGAATCGAGGCACCACTGTATTTGAAGACAGGGCCTTTAGAGAGGTGACTAAATTGGCATGAGGTCTTTAGAGTGGTCCTGACCCAACAGGGCTGGTGTCTTTATGAAGAGGAGACTGGGCACAAGGAGCTACAGGAGCACACAGGGAAGGCCAGGCCCGCCCACAGTGGAAGGCAGCGTCCGCCATTGAGGAGAAGCCTCCAGAGAAACCAGCCCCACTCGCACCTTCGTCTTACACTTAGCACCTCCGGAACTGCAGGGAACGAATTTCTGCTGTTTAGCTGAGGTGTGTCAGCCCTAACAAGCACACCAGGAGGAGCAGGGACAAGAGGAGGAAGGGTCAGCCAGTCCCTCGTCTCCCGCCACTTCAGGTGCTTGGAACTGGTTTCTCTGCTGTTAAGACATCCAGAGACTTGAGACCCTGGAAGAATCAGCGATTCCAAATGGAACCCCTAGATTTCCCTGGGAATGGAGGAGTAAAGAGAAACCTAATCTAGGCCAAATGCCACCTACAGGGCAGGTGGGCACCATTGTGGGAACCACCAGCCGTGGAGAAACAGCCCTGTAATCTCCATCTAGTTAGCAGGAGCTGAGGGGAGAAAGAGAAGGACTGCTATGTTCTCTCCCCTGAGCAGGGGACGCACGGCTTGGTGGTGACCCCAGAAGACTCTGGGGCGGCGACTGGGTGCTCGGGGAGTTGGGGGAGAAAGTGGCGTGCACCCAGTGGGGGTGCACCACACGCCACCCAGCGCAGCCACTCGTGGGCCCTTACCTTGCCGCCTCCTGGCTGGTGCTTCAGGTTCTCAGTGGAGCCAATCTTGGACCTGACGTTCTTCAGGTCTGGCATGGGCACGGGGGCAGTCTGCAGGCGGCTCTTGGTGGAGGATGGTGACTTGGGTGGAGTGCGGACCACGGCCACCTTCTTGGGCTCCCGGGTTGGCGGGGTTGGCAGGGATGGGGTGCGGGATCGGCTACCGGGGGTGCCCGGGGAGCCGGGGCTGCTGTAGCCACTGCGATCCCCAGATTTTGCTGGTTCGCCTGAGGGAGAAGGAAGGGAGTGAGGCCCAGGGGTGGCAGTCAGCAAAAGCTCTGGGGGCTGCTGTCCTGGGGCCCACTTGCAGGCTCAGGACGAGAGCAGGTGCATGGGGACGAGGTAGGAACGAGGTTGAGAATTTAGTGATGCAGCAGGGTCACTGAAGCACTGGAACCTATTTTTGGAGAAGCATCTCCTGCCTGCCTTGTCACTTAGGGACAGTGACACCCATTTATTTCCCAGGAAAGCAACAGAGTGGTCATCAGTACCCCAATACACAATTCCCCTCCATAGACCCGCGGTCAAGAGATGGGCTCCACCTTGCTGTGTGGTCTCGGGCAAGTCATCTCTCTCTAAGATCAGAGGCCTCACCCTGAAAATGCAAGTGACTATAGCGCCTGCAGGAAGGGAGAGTCCAGGCAGTGCTGTATATGGACGGACGTGCTTGGAAAAACTCACTTCTACACGGCCTTTACCTCAAGGAAGGGCAAAGTAATGACGGCCCAGCTGCTGCCCTCCAGCCTGGACTTCCCTGGCCTTTCACCCTCTGGGTGGACCTGAAGCTGTCTGGCAGGTCCAGGCTCCTCTGTGGAGCCGGCCTCCAGGATGTCACACTGTGCCGGGCCGGCTGTCGGGCCGGCTCTGCAGGCCATGCGGCTCGCCTGACACACACGTCAGGAGCCCAGCCGTGCTGTTAGCGCCCTGGAGTGTCCTCTCCCCAAGCGCCTTGCCTGATGCCACAAAGGCTGTTGGCCCTCTCCTGGCCCTGCCCTCCTCTGGCATCCTTTTCCCCCAAACATGAGGCCATGGCTGCCCTCCCTTCCCCCGTTACACTTCAGGTTTACTCTTCTGTCTGCCTCATGGCCTAGCATTTCTCAAAGTGGGGTCCGAGGACCCCTGAGTCGAAATCTCTGGAGCTTTCCTTTTCTTTTGGGGGGGTGGGTGGGGGGGTGTGCAGATCTCCCAAACCTTTGAGGAAGAAGTGGGACTTGTAAAATCAGATTTCGGGGCCCCATCTAGATCCGACAGAATAGGACGTGCAGGGGTGAGGCTGCCAAGCTAGTTTTCCTCACTCCTCACCTGCCTGTGTGACCTGTGACTGCCAGGAAGCCTCTGTAACAGGCCATCGGCTCTGCTGCCTGGTGCAGCCAGGCGGCTGATTGGCTGCTGCCCTTGTGAAGTGCAGTGTGAGGGCTGCAGCATTTACAGGTTAGGTTTCCTTGCCTGAGATGCCCCCAAGGCAGGCCAGCTCAGTGGCAAAGGGGCAGGGGACTTCCTTCCTTCCACAGAAGGATACAGATGAGGTCTCTGCTCTAGGCTAGGCCTTGGCCTCCCTATCTCCAGGGCAATGGCGGGCTTGGAGTCAGTGCAAATCCTTTCCAAGCCACTACTTGCAGAGTGCGCTTGGGCAAGTCTGCCTGCCTTAAACCCGTGTCCTCATCTGAAAAATGGGGAGAGACATCAGAGCCCTCAGTACAGTTTTGAAGATGGGATGCTGTAGCAGGTAAGGGTCCATCTGGTGCCATTGGGAGTGGGTGTGGTGGTGCGCACTGTACTCTCAGCTACTTGGTAGGTTGAAGCAGGGGAATCACTTGAGCCTAAAAGTTCAAGACTAGCCTCGCCAAAGCAGTGAGGCTGTACCTCAAAAAACAAAACAAAACAAAACAAAAACACCAGGAGTTAGGGGTGTAGCTCAGTGGTAGAATGCTTGTCTAGCACTCATGAGGCCTTGGGTTTGATTCTCAGTACCTCTAAAAAACAAAAACAAGGGGCGGAACATTATGGTTTGTGTCTAGATGTGCCCCCCAAAGCCTTATGCAGTCATACATGGGACTTTTCAGAGGTGGCTGGATCTAGAGTGTGTGACTGCTGAATTAGTCCATTGATCAGTTTTGCATAGTTCTGCTGGGATCAAAGATGTGATATTAGGATTAAGGGTGATAGGATTAAGGGTGGGAGTGCCACCTACCCTGAGGGCAGGTGGCCTGGACAAGATATAAGGGACAGAAAAAGGTTCGTCTATCCCTTGCTTGCTTTGCTACCTTCTGCCAGTCGTCATGTACTGTTTCTTCTCTGGGATGCCTGTCCGCCATGCCACCCTGCCTTGGAGCCAGCCGATTATGCACTGAAACCTCTACGAACTATAAGCCAAATAAATCTTTCCTCCTTAAAACAAACAAAAAACCAGAAATGAAAACAAAATCAAAACTCCTCTACCTAGTAAATGCCAGTGGGGATTTCCCACCAAAACCTCCAGCACGCTACAGTTCCAGACACATGCTCTCTGACCCCATCCCCACAGCCCTCATCCCTGAAACAGATGAGAACGCAGGGTGTGACAGCCTCCCCACAGATGCATCAAACCACACGCGGCAGAGAAGCAGGGGCGAACTAGTCCACTCTCACCTGCATGGGCAGCCTACATGGTCCTAGAAGGTCCCCCAGCTCTGCAAACAAGCCCAGGGACAGCACACACACACACCAAGGGGATCTGCCCGCCCAGGGAAGCAGCCCCAGAATTACCTCTCTCGGATTTTCCCCCTGCAGGGGGTGGTTTTCTCTGCGCTTGCTTGGAAGCTTAAAAAGAGAAACCCGCAGACAGCCTCATTATAATCAGGTTTAAAACTAATGAGTTCTTCAAGTGGCAGCGTCCAGGCCAGCACAGGAGCAGGAGGCAGGGAGTGGCAGGTGGTGTGCAGACCCAGGAAACGAGGTGCAGGGTGCGGGGGAGGCTCAGTACAGCAGCAGGCAGGTGCCTAATGGCAGTGAGATCCCCAGGCAAGGCACGGCCTTGTCTCCAGTCACTACAACATGTAAGTCGGCTGGCATAATGTTAAGTGAGCAGCATCAGGATCAAAATTGTATACAAATCAAATCAGAATTCTGTTAATTCCCCCTCGATCATAAGTATATGAGGAAAAACACCAGGTAAGGACACACTAAGCGGAACACCAAACCAGCAGATTTTAGCAAGCAGCGTCTCGGCAGGTCCCACACTCCACATTCATCAAGACCATGCAGCTACCAATGCAGGCTTTGTGGCCACCTACGGCCAGGCTGCCACTGCCAGGAACAGGTTGCCAGGGCACCCAAAGAGGAGTACTATTCCTAACTGCACCCCTGGATCTGAAACAGCTGGATGGAAGCTCAGCTGGGTACTCAACACTGGCTGCGTTTCACGCATGGGACCCAGGTGGCCACAAGCAGGGTGCGGCTGCTCAGCTAACAGCCCCCGATATGCCAGGAGGTTCCTCACATCCCCAGGGAGTGCTGTGTGCGGCTGCCCATAGCCACCTGCTGGGGATGCTGCTACCTTTCCACACAGACGGTGCTACACACCCCACTCGGGGCCTAAAACACTTCACATGGGGGCTGCCTTCTTGGAATCCTGGATCTGAGGCAAGAGAAGCTCAGAGAAACCCCTTACCCACAACCTGCGGCTCATGGCATGTGATTGCACTCTTCTCACGCTTAAAACGAGCTGCTTACAAATGGCCAGGCAAAGTCTCACAGCCTCGATTTCCACACTGACAAAAAGTGAGGATTCTATATCTAGCTCAGAAAATTGCCAAAAGGAAGTTGGGTGTGGTGGCACACTCCTGTAATCCCAGCACTCTCGTAGGCTCGCCGCAAGTTTGAGGCTAGTGTGGGTTACATAGTGAGTTCAAGGGCCGCCTGGACTACATAGCGAGACTCGGTCTCCAAAACAAAACAAAGTAAAACAATCACCAAAAGGATTAAGTAGAAAATGAACATTCCAGTGTGCTCAGCAAAGTTCAAGGCACTGATCAGCTGGCTGCCAGGCGTTATTCTCAGCAGCACCCTGAGATTAGATCTCTCCCTTCTGGGAGCTTCCGCTGACTAGGACTCAAGGGAACGTTCTTCTTACCAGTGCCGGGCGGTGTCTTGGGGGAAGGTGTGGTTTTGGCTGGAATCCTGGTGGTGGTGGCGGCACCTTTCTGGCCTGGAGGGGCTGCTCCCCGGGGTGTAGTGGTCTTTGTTCCGGTTTTACCATCAGCCCCCTGTGAACCAAATCAGGGTAAAGTGGTTTTTACCACTGGGAATGATGACTTTCACCGAGTCAAAGTCAACCTCATTCTACCACCTTCACCCAAGGAGGTGGAGGCCAGGGCAGCCTTCTGCCTGCTGAATGCAGGACACACTAACAATCTCAAAGCTTGCTGGGCGTACGGCCGGCTGCCCCACCCCTTCGCCGAGCACCCTAGTTACTAATTCCTCTCAGGGGAAACGTTTGCATTAGTTATTAGCACTGGTTGTGCTAACATTTTTTTTTTTTTTTATCAAAAGACAATACAGCTTGCAGCAGTGGTCAGGGGTAAAGGACAGGACGATGGGAGGCTACACCGTGGGGCAGCCCTTTTCTGACCCTAATTATGGAGGTATCTGACCGATAGTGAGTGGGTGGTTTCACCGGAGGTCCTTGGAGACATGGTTTCTTGAACCCGACCTTCCACTGAACCTGAACAAGAATGCTAAACATTTTCCCCAAACCACCCTCCGTCCTCAGCAACCCTTAAATTCTTAGTAATCCTAAAAGCCTTGGTGGGCTGGGAGCAAGAGCTGGCACAGGCAGTCTGCTGACTGCAGGCAGTTAGGGGTTTGGTTCCCCAGCTGATGACAGTTAGATGTAATATGAACTCAGAGAAGAAACTGACGTGAACCACAGACCACAAGGTAGCTCAGGAGGGAGCAGGTTGGTGGGACAGGTTGCTGCAGGGCGATGCTGTCCAACCCAATGAGGACACAGGAATAGGCAAAAGAACCCAGTTAGAGAAATGGTTTCCTGGGGCTGGGGACTTAGCTTAGTGGTTAGAGTGTTTGCCTTGCAAGCACAAGGCCCTGAGTTCGATCTCCGGCACCAGGAAAAAAAAAAAAAAAAAAGAGAGAGAGAAATGGTTGCCTGCCTGCCTGCCTTCTTCCTTCTTCTTTCCTTCTTCCCTTCCTCCCCTCCTTCCTAGTACTTCCCTGCAGTACTAGGGATTGAAGCCAAAGTCTTCACAATAAGCTACATTCACAACCTTTAAAAAAATTTTTTTAGTCACTAAATTGCCCAGCGAACTTGCAATTCTCCTGCCTTGGCCTCCCCAGAGTGCTGGGATTATAGGCATGTGCCACCACACCCAGGTAAGGGGCAACTTTCAAACTAGATTCCCCAAGGTGTCTCAGGGGCTGCCACTTGGAGGGGAAAGTACAGCTCTGAGCCTCCTTTCCCTTTTCAACCAGAATTTTAACTGGTCCGCATAGCCCTTCTCTGTCAAAGAAAGGTCTCTGCAGCTAAGAACACACATTTGAACACCCCTTCAGAGCAGCCTGGTTCTTGTCAAAGGCGGTTTCCTTACCTTGAGTTTCATCTCCTTTGCTCCAGAACTGCCAGTTCGGGATGTGACAGGAGAGACGTGTTTAGGAGAGGAAGCTGGCTCAGGGCACACGGCAGGGCTGGAGGGTTTGATCAAAGGGTCTGAGCTACCAGGAGTGGGGCGTGTGGGGCTAAGGCAAGGCCTATTTCTCAGGGTTTTAGCACAGGAAGGTGTGGATGTCTTAAACATAAACATAAATAAAATCAAAATAAAAGTCAGCACATGGGGAAGGGAAAACAAACTCAAAAAAGGACAGTAACTAAACATAAAGCAGGCAGGTCAGAGTTTAGAGCAGTGATTGCACATGACATGACCAGGTGCCCTCGTCAGCCTTTCTGATTAATAGGGAAGGAAAACCACCATGTTCCCTTATCATGGGACCATCTATCAGCTACATACACACACCACAGTGCCACTGTATGGCGGACATTACAAAACTTGCGTATGACAGAACTTTGATAGATTATAATGTATGTACTGCCAAAGCAAGCACTTGACAGAACTTTGAAAAGAGAAGATGAAACATAGACAGAAGTTCTAGCATGTTCTTTCTCCAGCCATTGGATCTTCTTGTGCCTCCCACTTTGGAGAACACTGGTGTAAGGTGCTTCGCACTCAGTAAGTCAACGGAGATCATCAAGGTACAAGAGTCTTAGGCTGTTTCTTAAGAACAGGTTCCCAGCACGTCATGGGTCAGAGGTGCCCATCCTCTGCTCGGATCCTGGGGAAGCGATGGGGTGCTCGTGTGGTCCACTAACCTTGGCCTGCCTTTCTCATCTCATAGACAGAATCCTAATGGATAAATGAGGACCACGCCACCCCAAACCCTAAAGATTCTGTCTGATACCACTGAGGCCACACACACATTCTGATTCAAGTTCCAAGTAAAACTAAACACTATCTGGTAAATCCCAAAGTGACCAAAGTTAACTCTTGAACACATTCAACATATTTAGCCTGGTTAGGCGGGTGACTGACAGAAGTGCCTGTGGAGCCGGGCAACCGCCAAGAGGGAGCTGTCCCCTAAACAAGAGTGCTTGATGGATGGAGGCTGATACCCACAGTTTTTGTCCCACAGTTTGTCTAGCCCCTGGCGCCTTTACATTAGAGAGTCTGTACTCCCCTAAAATAGGTCCTATCTAGGGCTCTGTGGGATTTCCCACCACTGTGCATTTTCTAAAACATGAAGTTACTGAGAGAGGACAGAGTAGCTGGAGTGGAAGGCGGAGAGCCGGGCAGCACGCTAGGTTTGTGGTGAGCAGACTGCTTCCTTTTGCTGTCTCTGAGGTTGACTGCTGAAGCCTGACTAGGGCTCACCCCAAATCACCACTTTGGTGAGACTGCAGGATGGCACCTACTGCACTAACCCATACTTCTCCATTCTGCGTTTCGGGTGTGGCCAACTTTCCCTCCTGCAATTTCCTCCCAACCCACGTCAGCCCCACACGGGGTTCTGCAGTAACCCAGCTGTACCCTCCTCAGATTCCTGCTTCCGGGCCTTCGCTCCTGCTGTTCCGCCCCTGGACATGCCTTTCCCTGCGCTGAAGCATCAACCTCATTGTGTTTCCTTCCTGGCAGACACCTTGCTCCTCTCCTGGGGCTGGCTCGGAGGCTCTGCCTTTGGAGAGTGCGTCCTTGCTCAATGCTCTCTCAGTCCCCTATTATGTTTTCCTACATATTTTAAATGTGTGTGTGTGTATGTGTGTGTGTGTGTGAGTATGTGTGTGTGTTTGTGCACTGAGCCTAGATCCACAGTGGCAAGCAGAAGATGTGCAAAACTCAAACTTTATTGCAGAAAATATACATTCAATAAACTATGCTGAGGCTATGGCAGTTAGGAACATAGATGCATTAACTTGCTGACTGCCCTGCCCTGGCATAAGCATCGAAATTGATAAATGCTGGAGTTTTTAAAGCCTGCAGAAAAACACAATGCACTTTAAATGCCAGGTGCACTCTAGGGACAAGTACTCACACATTACATGAGAACAAACTCACGCACAAAGCACAGCCTCTCGCAGCAGGGTTTCACAGCACTGTCAACCTACCTTTGCTTTTTTGTCATCACTTCCAGTTCCGTCTTTGCCTTTACTGACCATGCGAGCTGAGAAAATATAAAATGAGAAACATGTTACACCTCATTTTCACAGTTCATGAGAAGAGCCAGCAGTAGTTCCGGATCGGACGCTCGTGTTCGGTTAAATTGGCTTTGGAGGAAACCCAACTGGTTCTCTCATCCCTCCGGTCTGCTAGGTCTCATTTAGTTAGTACCAACACAGCACACTGCAGCCACTGCTTAGAGCAGCACCAAAAGCGGGGCAGCAGGCCGGCTGAGGGTGGGGACATGCAGAGGGGACGTAGAGGATGCTGTTAGAGGCGATGTGGCCACAGGGCTGTTGAGGGAAGGCAGCTCCCTTGCCATCCCTGCCAGAGCCAAACCCAGTCCCTGGAGCTCTCAGACGCATCAAGGCTGTAGATAGGGGCGGCTCGGCCAGGCTCTGGCCCCTGCAGGATCCCATGTGCAGGCTGGGCGGTTGTCTGCACTCTGTTGCAGGGGGTCTGGCCTTGGTTTTCCCAATGCAGTTCCCACTTACCTTCTGGGGCTGAGAAGTCTGATAGGAGTCCAAATGACATTGGACATGAGTCCAGTGTCACCTTGCTGGTCATCTTACACTGACCACTGTACTCTACTCCCACTCCCAGTCATCTGTTACCAGAGTAAGTGAGTCAGGATGAGGTCTTTACCCCCTTGCAGCTGGTTGCACCCCCCAGAGCCTGCCCTTTACTCATGGGGACCATAGTCACCGGTCCTGTGGCTTTCAGACAAGCCCATCCCACCCTGACCCAGCCCTGTAGGTCTTCCACTACCAAGGGCCCTCTAAGGAGGCTAGTCCCTCTTTTCTCCAAATCAGCTGCCAATGAGTTACTATCAAATACCCTACAGACAAGATGAGGATTTCAGGACCAACCACTGGCAGCTGGTGTCCAGGACTGCACCACGGTGGAACTGTGCCACGGCCTACTGAAGCCAGCCTCACTATCAGCCCAGCCTCACCTTGCACTGATGCCCAGTGGTGAACACTGATAATTGATTTTCTTCTTTGTTTTCAGGATCATACTTCTGCCCTGAGGACAACGGGGCCTCTGGATTTGTGGGATGACAAGCACTGTTCCTCCTGCCCAGAGTTTTCCAACTTTACCGTGTGGAAGAATCACCCGGGAGGTTGCTCAGATTCCCAGGTCCACCCGAGACTAATGTGATACCCAGGAACAGAAGATGCGACCAGGAGATGTGACCAGGTAAGATCAAATACATTTGGGAAATTCATAATGTATCTTCCCAAAGGGTCACAATGTACATTAGCAATTAATGGCCCTGATGAGTCCTGCAGCAGCAGACTGCTGAACTTCCCTTAGCCTGCTTTTTCCAAACTCACTGGGTCATGGAGTGACCCAGGCACACCTATGAATCTGACGGACCAGGATTCAATAGAATATAACTTTAGGAAACCTGTGGCAAACCGTCAAATCACAGTCATCTATCCTCTATTGTTTGGAACTTAAAATAAGACACAAGACTTCTCTTCTGACTTAAATTTTAAATGCAGGTTCCTTCATCTACAACATTTCAAAGTTCTCTCTACAAGTAGAATCTAGTAAAAATTTAATAGATATTTATGACTATTAGATTAAGTGGCACCAATTTCTGGGTTTTGTGAATATTTTTTTTTTGGTACTAGGAATTGAACCGAGTTACATCCCCAACCCTTTTTATTTTGAGACAGGGTTTCACTAAGCCACTAAATTGCCCAGAGTAGCCTCGATTTGCTGATCCTCCCACCTCGGGAACCCAGAGTGCTGGGATTACAGGTGCATACCCTGTCCAGCTCCTGCAAATAATTCTAAAATGAAGAACATTCTAAAATTCTAAACCTATGCGGCCCACCCTGGGACATAAAATGTCCTCTGCCCTTGGGAACCTGAAGGGCTGCTGGGAGTGTGCCCCAGGAGGGGTGGAGCAGAGACCCCTGTGATAACAGCACAGGGTTACCCTGGGTCTCTGCCAGGGAGGAGAGGGCACCTTGGACAAGGAAGATCCTGCTTCTGCTCATGTTCTCTCCTGCCACAAGGCAGGGCAGGGTGTGGGCAGGGCTGTCGGGCTCTTGGCTACGTCCATTTGCTATGTGGGCATTGCCTACCAAATATGATGAGTTGTCTGCTGACAAGAGCAGCATGAGACAGGCACTTGGCCTCTGCACCTCTGTCAGGAGGTGGGGTGTGGGAAGAGGGTCTTTCAGAACAGGCCCACCTGGATTCTGCACCTGGCTCTGTCACTTCCTATAGGTGACCTTCAGCAAGTTACTTTACCTCTCCGAGCCTCAGTTTCCTCATTTGCAAAGTGGGACTAATCTAAGTGGGAGTACTTAGAAGTGTTGGGAGGGTTCTAGACTGTGAATGTGAGGGCCGGCTGTTATCTTCTCTGTGAAGTGAGCTGACCAGCCTCCTGTGGGATGCTGGACCATGGTGAATACATCAAATGGGCAGAGATTTCAAAGGGGCTAAAGCGCCGGGTTGGGGTGTCGGTAACATGCAGAACGGCAGGCAAGCGTGAGAGGAGCACGTGCTACTGGAGACTGGTGGCAGGGGGGCTGAGGAAGGGGAGTGGCGGCCCAGGTGGTTGGTTTAGTAGCTGTCCAGGTGGCAGGAGTCAAGGCGGGCCGGAAGCTCAGTGGCAGTGCCTGCAGCTTGGGTGACAGAGGAAGGCGCCAGGGGATGAGTGAGGGAGCTCAAACACAGACCTTTGAGTTGAGGGACCCTACTGACAGGCCTCCCTGGCAGACCAGCTGCAGGCTGCTTCTCAGATGGCTCGGGAAGGTCAGCCTCCTTCATGGCCTCTCCCACAGAGGGGTCCACAGCCTCTTGCTCTTCTCTTGGGGCCCCCGGAAGTTCAGCCCCTTCCAAATCCGGCTCTGAATGTTTCTGCTCCTTCTGCATGTTGGCTTTTATTTCCACATGGAATGTGAACTCGGGAACAGCCTCATGACCATCCACCATGGGCCCTGTGCTGGGCCTGTCGGGTGGGGAGGCCAGGGTCTCTGTGGAAACTTTGGAGAGGAAATCGACAGGGGGTGGGATGGCACCCTCGGCCGGGAAACCAGGGATGCCAGCAGCTTCACTGGAGACAGCATGGGGGGGTGGCCCGCTGGGGGCTGGGGAGACCTGGGAAGGAGGCGAGTCTTGGGGTGATGACTCATCAATGTCACGGTCTTCATCCACCTCCTTCTCGCCCCCCAGCCTTTCTTTGCCCTGGTCCCCCTTCCGAGGTGGCCCCTTCTGGTCCTGGTCTCCCAAAAACTGGTGCTTCAGCAGCTCAGAGCCTTGGTGGCTTCTGTCCAGGTCCTCAGGTTCTTTCCCTGAAGGTTGATGTGTGGCTTCTGTGGGCCCTTCAGGCAGGCAGGGAGCCCTAGGCATGTGGGGCACTTGTGGGAGGGTGACAGCCGGGATCCCTGGGTCTGAGGCGTCACCTCCATGGCACCCTGGTTCCCTGAGCAAGCTTTCCTGGACACCCTTGACCCTCTCTGTCTCCGCGTGGAGATGTCCAGGGAAGGAGGGCTTTGAAATGACTAGAGACTCCTTGGCTTGGTCCCCATGCTCTGGTCCCCATTCCTGGGTGCGTTTCTCCCCTCTCGGTAGGGGAGGCGCTGGGCAGATAGGAGGCTGCAGAGGAGGGTGAGCAACTTCCGGAACAGGAGCTTCTGACTGTTTTTCACCCAGAGGCAGCACTAAGACCCCAGAAACTTCTCCGCTGTGTCTAGGCTGGACTTGAATGCTAAGCTCCTTGGCCAGGGGCCGCTCAGATGCATCTCTCTGCTGGCCTGGAACACTTACCTCCTCTGGGTTTGAAGAGGCAGCAGTGGCAAAAGGTTAGCAAGAGTGCAGTTATTGTTTAAGAGAAGGACATCGTTCTTGCCATAACACTTAAAGGCATCACAAGCCCATAAAACAGAGACAGAGACACAGCTCTGGGCTCATTCTGCTGCTTTTGTTTGCTTGTAATGAAAGCTCTCTTGCTCTATCTGCCACCAACTTGCTGGGGGACGCTGGGTGAGCACCAGGCCTCAGGTTCCTTGTCTATAAAAGCTGGGAGCTTGGACTCGGGTGACCTCCAAGGCTCCTTCTGCTGTGGGTATTATCGCTCCATCTGCTGATGAGCTCTTACTAGGCAGGGAGCACAACAGAATCTCTGGGGCCTTCCTGGGCCCAATTGCCTGGACTACATGAACTTCTCCCTCTTTCAAAGAAATTCAAGTCTCCTGAAGATTCTGGCCTTTGGGTGGGACCTGGCTGGGGTGCAGCAAGGTTCCCTTTCCTCTCCCTTCCTCTCTGTTTTTTGTTCTTTTTTAGTGCTGGGGATCAAGCCCAGGATCTTGTACCCACTAGGCAAGTGCTCTATCACTGAACTATAGCTCAGCCCCCTATCCCCACCTTTATAAAAATTTGAGACAATGGCTGGCCTTGAATATGAGATCCTCCTGCCTCGGCCTCCCAAGTAGCTAGGATTACAGGTGTGTGCCAGCATGCTCGGCTTGTAGGCAGGGCCGCTGTGGCAACAAAAGGCTCAGGTTACCCTTCTCTGACTGGTCACACACCTGCTGCTTACCAATTCAGCTGATCCAGGGGACACCATTTTTTTCTGGCTCATTCATGTGAATCCCCCTCTATAGTATCTGTGTATTAAGGACAGGCAAGTTGCTCTTTAGTTCTCCTAGTAATCACCCTCAATTAATTAATTAATTCCTTTTATAGTATTGGGGATTGAACCTAGCACTCTGCACATGCTAGGGAAGCATCCTACCACTGACCTACTTCCCCAGCCTGGCACCATTTATTTTTCCAACTTTCAACTCTTTGAACATCCCACCTGGTCCCAAAAGAATAACCCATAAACTCCCCAGACACACAGCTGGTCACACTAAACAAGGGATAAATTCCCCATGACTTAATGGAGAAAAGAGCAGCATCTTCCCAGATCTTCTGCAGTCTAGAAACTTCCACATCACACAGCAGACTTTCAAGTTCAGTTAGCCACAAAACAATAGAAAACAAGTCCAGCCCATGTTTTATCTATATTAGAGGTCTCCACTGCCTAAGATTCTCTAGGATTTTTAAATCAAGTTCTTAAATTATTTATGACGAATGATAATAGAAAGCTACTTTTGTTGAACACAGCAGCTTGGTTCCTAAGGAGAAAATTACAATAAGGTCTGAAGACTGTACAAAAGACAGTTCCAGGGTAAAAACCGGGTCGTGATGTGGTTGCAGCTCTGCTCCTGGATAGGCCAGAGGGCAGCCCGAAGCAGAGCCACCATGGTATGAGTTTGCATTTCTGTTGGACATTTGTCCTCAGTTCCCATGCTGGATGAGGCCAGCTTCCTTCAGGATACGAGGCCTCAGGAAAGACTCAGAAATGGTATCAAAACCCCGCAGGGCTCTTTCCACATCTGAGGAGCCCACCTTTGATGAGAACCTACAACCCAGATCTCCTGGATGCAGGAAATAGGGCTCAGGTCCAAGCTCTGTTAGGGTGGAGCCTATCTGAGTGCTTCCATCTCCCTCCTCACGACCCCCAAGTTGTGGAGGAAATTTGGTCCACTGACCTTGAGTCACGTGTCCAGCTGCTTGATCTTCCAGGTTTGGGGTGTCTCCAATACCTGCTTCTTCAGCTGGTTTAGGCAACAACAGGGAGAAGATAAAAGCAAAGACAGTTACTATTTGCTGGTCCTCAAGCTTTCTGTATGTGCTGGTATCTTTCTAAAACCTGCAGGAAGGCAGGTCTTCATGAGTGCCAGGGGCTGCAGCTCCAGGTCCTCTGCAAAGGCCACAGCCAGGGACAGTGATAACAAAAGTTCCCCGAACAAAACCCACAACACCCACACACCTTGCAGGTATCTGTGACCTAGGGGGAGAGAGCGTCTCCAACAAGCATCCAGGGTCTGACACCGTGCTCCACCAAGATGTCGGGACAGGGAGGGCAGAGTGGCACTTGCCATGAGCCTCAGGACAGGGAGGTCAGAGTGGTACTCGCCATAAGCTGGGCCGGGAGTCATGTCCCAGTGGCAGCACTGCCACCCAGGATACCTGGAGGGCAGAAGTTCAGGGACAGACTATCCCTGGTGGGCTAGGAGCAGCGGGGTGCACACCCAGGTGCCACCACTTACTTCATCTCCCTGAGCTTCCATCTACTCCATGTGGAACCCCAAGGAGATGAGGCTTGTTTGTCTTGCAGGAAGACAGCCAGGGTAGTAAGAGAATTTGGTGAAGGTGCTCAGCACAGTGCCTGGCATAAGGTAGGTGTCTCAAACCTGTCAAGTTCCTTCCCACCAAACCCCCTTAATGGCACACCAGGAGCAAGTGCTGCCTGCCTGAAGAAGGCCAGCAGCACCAGGAACTAGGTTTTCTTTGCAGGGGGATCTTAGGCTCCTGTTCAGAGACCCCCAGTCACCCCAAACAAAGAAAGCTGAGAAGAGTCCCTGACATCAGGACCAGAATCAGGTCCACATCAACAGGACCAAAATCAGTATCCATCCTGGACATTACAGACAATCGTCCAGAGGCAGCGTGTGTAAGGCAAGTTGGTACACATAGACCTCACTACCCAAATGACCAGCCTGCCTAAGGCAGGGCAGAGAGACCCAGCAGCTTCGTCTCTTCACCGAAACCGATATGTCAAGTTACCACTGCTGCCTGCCGCGGAGAGTGCAATGGGGAAAAGAATCTCTGAGTTGCTGGGCAGCTGAGTGGTGGCCTCCTACGTGCCCACCCAGCTGTCGGCTGTCCCAGGGCAGCTGCAGGGGGTGGGAGTGGGCTCAGGAGCTCTGCATCTACGAGGTCACCAGCACAAACACCCTCTGAGCCCCTCGGAGCTGACAGTGCACTGCTCACGAGGTCTGATGGTGATGGCTCCTTGTCACGTGATGCACCACTGGGCAAGCATTAGGCCAACAGTCCAGAAATCTCAGCTCCAAGCGTGGACTTGGTCAGTTTGGACAAAGTCATGGAAATGAAAGAAAGTCTCAGAGTGACAGTAAGTTGAACTAAATGGCCACGGAGTCCCTGAGACAGTGCACACGAGTGAAGGCATTCTGGGACACAGTCATCGCCATGGCACGGGAGAGCTGACTCGCCTTCCTGCACCGATGCGGAGATTCGACATCTGTGCTCTGATCTGAGGCAGAAATTGGAGGCTGCTCAGAAAACCCAAGCGAGAGGGTACATGGAGACAGCTGGCATCACATCACTGACATCCTCTCCTATCCCTGGGGAGGTTTCACAGCAGGACCCACTGCGTCGGCCACACTGCAGCCCCAATGGTACCCACAGGCCCAATGGTATCCACAGATGTCCTATGGCAAGGGGCTAAACCAAGGTACACAGAATCAGAGGTGACAGCTGAGAAAATGCTTACCAACTCTAAAACCTCCCACCACGCCAAGGACACGAAGGAGAGACAAGGGGAGAGGACTTTTGGGGATGACTTTCTTGGACAGAGTGGCTTCGAAGGTTGGGGGTGGCTCCATGGCCATCACTCATCTCAGTCCCAGCGAAGTCTTTCTAGGCACCAGCCACATGGAGAGACTCGGCATGCGCACCCTCTGGCTCAGGACCTGGTGGCACCTGGTGGGGCTGCTGTCAGGGCCCCACTGGGGAACGCGGGAGGACGGGACAGGAGCTGGCCCTGCTTTAGTGGCCGGGCAAAGTCTGTCACTGGTGCCCCGCCAGAAGGCTGTGCACCGAGTTTGCTTGCCAGTGTCCCCCGGGGACCTGATGTGGGCACATTAGAGACAGTCGTGTGAGCACGTAAGGTCACATCCTGTAGGCCACCAGCAGGACAGCCACCCTCAGCGGAGTGAGGCCGGAGCAGGATCTTCAGACCCCCAGGGCAGAGGAGAGAGGACACGTGTGCCGGCCCCAGTGCAGAGAATCTCCAGGGAACAGGAGATGAGGTGGGGAAAGAAAAGTCTGGAAGAACTGGAACAGGGCCTCCCAGGGAGAAGGAATTATCTTCAAAGGACTGCAGGAGTGGGAAGCAGCTTATGCCACCACCTCCTGCCCACCTGGCCCACACCAGCCCCAGAAGAAGGGCTTGCACCTCAGAATGAGGCTGGGAGCTTGACTGCCACATGGGACTGGCCCTTCTGATCAGCATTTGCAGACTGTGTTTTACAACTGTGGAGACTAAAGTATTTTTGATTACCCAGGAGCCATGGGAAATTTGAGAGATGGCTAGAGGTTTCACCCTGAGGCAGAGGACAAAGTTTCCCACTGAAAGTATGAAGGGCCAGCAGGAGACAGAATTAAATCACCTGTGATCTCACCCTGTAAGCTGTGTCACAGCCTTCCAAGGTCCTTCACACTCAAGGCTGAGGCTCTTTCAGGCTTTGAGAACTCAAACGTGGGCCCCACCCATCCCCGAAGACCTCACTGCTGATCATCTTGCAAAGCAGAATTGCACTTCCAAGGAGCAAGGGTGTCACTGCTCGCCTTGCAGTGGGCATTCTCAATGCAAGGACCCTGGGAGAGAGCCACAGGCTTCTAAACAGTCACAGAAAGCACATCTTCCAGAAGGAAGGGAAAACCCCTGCACGGGCACTTCCCTGCTCTCCACTGGTGGCAGATCCTGGACAGATCCCTTCTGCATTTCTCCTTCTGTCCTTCCTCCCCCAAGCCTTTTTGTTTTTGGATGGATTCTAGCCATGTTGCCCAAGCTGATCTCAAACTCTTGGAGACGAGCAATCCTCCCACCTCAGCCTGCTGAGCAGTGGGCAGGCACCACCACACCCAGCTTCTTCTGCAATTCTTGCTAGGCAGCTGGCACTCTCCAGCTGCCCAGTGGTGTAGGCCCGAGGAAGAGGGCCTCAAGGGAATGACCCAGAGGCTCCAGGCTATGCTAGCCCTTTCCTAGGGGCTGGTACAGGATAGCTCTTGAGTGTCCGAACAGACCCGAGCCAGTGCTATTTCTGTGGGTGGCCCACATTGGCAGCAGCTTCACTTGCCTGTTCTAGAAAGACAGGTTTGAAAGAGAACATGTCCTAGAAATGGATGCAAGGTCACATTTCTGAACTCCTCCAGGGCCACCCCATTAAGACAAGGTCATCTGGACCCTGCTGCATGCTTGGGTGCTCCTGGGAGAAAACTACCACTTGAGGGTAACCTGCCACTGGGCAGAGTCTGAGCAGGAGGGGAACTGACCTCAGATGTGAAGGAGGCATGAATCTGCCACAGCCCGCCTCAGAAAACCCTGTAGAGAACTGTCTGGAGCTGATGCCCTGACTGAGGCAAGGGGAGGAGGATCCAGAAGGAATCCAGAAAGCGCTAAACCCCCTGAGAGGCTGGCAGGAAGCAGCTAGGCACCAAGGCCCTCAACTCCTAATGACCCAGGATTCCCAGAAGCTGGTGTCGCCCACATTCCTAGCACTCTTGGAAATGAGGATGACCCAATGTGCACCCCTCTCTGTGGCATGACAGGGTTCCCGTAGGGGCTGTCACCACCCTGCGATCTCTGGGGGCTGCCCTCACCTGTGGTTCCTTCTGGGATCTCCATGTGGGGCTGGGCAGCAGCCTGCTCGCCGGGGACTCTCTCATCCACTAAGGGTGCGGTCACTTCTGGAAACCACCAAGAGTCACCTCAGAGGGGCCGGCCAGCCCCCAGCTTTCTCCTTTGCTGTGTATGCAGGAGCAGTGCAGGGAGGGGAGTCAGGAGGGGACTGGCTACATGCAGGAAAGCACCAGTACAAAGCAGGTCTCAGCACTGTTCCTGCCCCGACTCCCCAGCAAGCACGCAGTACACTGCTGGGGGGCAGCAGCCACTGGACACTAGCCCGCCCATCAGGAAAGCTAGCTGTGTGAGCACTGCAGTGAGGTGGACAGACTGATGGGACAGTCCTGGCATTTCTGTAGAGGAACTACTGAAAGAAAGCCAGAGGATCATTCCCTGCTGTGTGATCCTCAAGGACGTGCAGGAGGACGGCCCTGGGAATTCTGCAGACAGGGCCGGCACCTGGGGTTTTGCTCTGAGGCTGTGAGCAAGTCCTTTGTCCCCTTTGGGCCCCAGCCCCCTCAGCTGCAAAATGGGAGCACCACAGGTGACCTCTGAGCATTCGTCCTGCTCTGAGCCCCTGTAACCCCCGAGTAGTAAGTGCAGAGGACCCTGTATGGCAGTGACCAGGCCAGTCCTGCCAGAGCTGGTACGTGACCACTAGAAGGGTCCAGCTTCACGGCAGAGGCAGGAGGTAAGGATGGTCTACAGGAGCGGCGGCCAGCGCCACATCAAGGTAAACGCTTCCGGCCTGCGGTCCTCTGCAGCCCACCCTGGCATATGGGCACATTTAAGGAGCTGTCAACTCTGAAGGCTTCCTTGGAGCCAGTGTCAGCTTAGTTTAGTGAAGGTCATTGGTCAACTTGGGTGCAGGCTGTGCAGCTCCCTTCCTGTTGCTGAGGGCCAAGGCACGTGGGGCCCACATGTGCACAGGTCCAGGGTGCAGTTAGGACTAGGCGGGAGTTTCTTCCAGAATGATGCTGACGGGGCACGGAGAGCTGTGGTTTAGGAGGCTGGAGTGAGGTCTGGCTCAGTTTCAGGGCCTTCTTAGGGTAGCAGGCAACTTGCAAAACTGTCCTAACCAGATAAGCAGGAAATACATTGTGGCCTTGGCTCTCAGGAGAGCAGAGAGAATGTTTCCACATTAGGGACCTCAGGGTAAGGACCATGCGGCCGCCTCCACCACGGACCTGCCTTTATTTAGAGCAACTGGCAGGCACTTGACAGCCACTTTCTGGATTACTCCAAAGGTGGATGCCGGGGGCAGGTTCTTGGCCTGTGACACAGCGCTCAAAGGAATGCGCAGCCTGGAGAGGTGCGAGAATCAAAACTTGAACCTTTTCAGGAAGGACAGAGATGGAGGGGCAGATACTGTGAACAGGTTACTCAACAGCTACGTCCAATGCCCTTCTCCCTTGATTTCTTTTACTTACCAGAGTGAAAAGCAAACAGCTCAGTCCCCCAGCCTTTCTTGCAGCCAGGGACGGCCATGAGACCTAGTTCTAAGAAAGCCAATGAGATCCAAGTGGAAATCTGTGAGGTGGCACTTTCAGAACTCCTGCTTTTCTTTTCTTTACTTTCTTTTGTTTTGTTTTGTTATATTTTGTTTTGTATTGTTTTGTTTTTTTGAGACAGGGTCTCACTTGGTAGTGCAGGCCGACCTTGAACTCACTATGTAGCCCAGGCTGGCCTCGAACTCCCAGTGTTCCTCCTGCCTCAGCTTCTCAAGTGCTGGGATTACAGGAGTATCCCACTATGCCTGGCCAAACTCTTGCTTTCCTAATGAAAAGGGAACATATTTGGCTTCAGGGTCATACTGACCACTTTGCTTTGCAACTTATTCTTGCTTTGGAGGCAGCAATCACATTGCAACCTTGAGGCAAAGATCCAATCACTGACGGTGACAGAAGGTGAACACAGAAGAGCAGTGGTCACATAGAAAACTACTGCTGAAGCCTAGACGTCTTATTATGTGATACAAATAAATCTCTTCATGTGTATGCCACAGTGAGTTGGGTTTTCTATTTCCAGCAGCCAAATGCAGTAGTCTCAACTGACACAGGTGGGAGGCAAGAGAAGGTGGTCAAAATCAGGACTAAGAAGCATTTCAGGAAATACATGAAGTACTTCAAATGTTTGGAGAGGACAGGTGAGAAGACCAGGCCATGCCCAGAACCCAAGAAATGAGAAGTCCCACAGTATGGGCATAGAGATGGGTACAACCCACCCCTTCCTCAGCCAAGCTGCTGCTCTGGGCTCTAGTAGCCCCTGAAAGAAAAGCAGGGTAGGGGCTTTGGATGGGGTAGGGGAGGACAGTGGATATGGGACAGAGCTGTGCATATGCCATTTGCCCCACAGCCTAGCCTCTCCAAGTGTGGCTGCTGGCAATGCACACACAGGGTGGAGGTGCCCATACCCTGCACTGGCAGGTTAGGCACCAGAGCAGGTGGCTCCCACAACACCGCCCTGCAAAACACTGAATGAGCACATCTCCCAGCCGGCAGGAGAGGAAGCAGAAGAGGCAGCCAGCAGGGCGGCACGTGTGGTGAGTAGAGGGGAAGGTGGCTGAAAGCACAGCTAAGCGCAGGCTGGAGGTGGGGTGCAGGTGTCTGAAGGAAGCAGCGGAGGAGGGAGGCCCCACCTTCGGCCGTCGGAGTGCTCTTAGCATCAGAGGTCTCAGAGCCCGGTTCCTCGGATCCATCATCAGCAGGAGTCTGCAGGGGAGACTCTGGAACATACACAATGAACCCCTCAGATCGGATGCCTCTCCCCAGACCTCTCTGGACCTCAGGGGAACTTGGGAGCATTGTCTTTTGAATTGTAAACCCCTCAGCATGAGCCCCACGGCCATGTGATCAAACCTCAAGGGGGACCAACACCCTCTTGCCCCGCTGTGCCCCACACCAGCATCATCCGATGAAAGCAAAGGTGATGTGTGTTTGCTCCTGGTGGGAGGAGAGATACCTTGTGATCTGCCAGTTCCAAAGGGAGCAAAGGTCCTTAGAGTGACAGACAGGCAGCAAATACCAGAAAGCTGAGCCACATGTGAACTTGCTATTAATTAATGACAAATGGACACCTGGAAAATCCCCCAGAGATCCAACTCCTGCCTTAGAAAAGGAGTCAGCTCGGGGCAGACCCACCTACATAAACTTGAGGCTATGTTTGGATTTTACACAGCCCCTTCCACAGAAAGCTCTCCCCAGACAGTTGCATTTGAAATCTCATCTGTGGGTGTCCACAAGGAAACTGTCCTTTCGGAATCCAAGGCTGGCTGAAAGGCCCAAACAACCACAGTGGTCCAGAACCACACCCTCTACCATGAATGTCCTCAGTAAGGTGGCTTTGTTGGCTCAAGAGAAATGAGGAAATCTAATTGTTCTCCTGGGTATGATTTTTTGCTGGGGGGGGGGTGCTGGGAATCGAACTCGGGGCCTTGTGCTTAGCTAGGCAAGAACTCTACTAGTGAGCTAAGTCCCCAGCCCCTTTCTCCTGAGAAGACTGAGTTGTTCCCTCCTGTGTGGCACCCTGGCCACTGGAAGTCAGCCCGCCCTGGTCATTTTACGTGTTTAGCAGAGCTTCACTCAGCATCTAGGGCTGGGTGAGCCAGGGCCTTTACATGCAGAAGGGCAAGACTTCGGGACAGCCCTGTGTATACAGAGCTGAGTGCTGGTTCCTGGAAGGAAGACAGACGTTCAGAAGAACATCTGCCTCCAGGAACATAGCTAAGGAGGGCAAAGGAGACCACACAGAGCGAAGGCCCCAAGAGTCCACGTGTTCCAGAGCAGGCCTTGGGCCAGCCCAGAGTGTGCCCCTGAAGGTCTCCTAAAGGAAGTGGGCGTCACAGTCTAGAGAGCACTGGACCAAGGGCCAAGATGTCCAGGTTCAAGTCGAGGCTCCACCTTTTTCTAGTCAGGCAGACTTCGACTTGCCTTTCAGGACCTTGGTTTCCTCATTTATAAAGCAGGTGAGATGGTATCAACTCTACTTGCCTCCTCCTGGAGCTGTTGGGAGGATTCTATGAGTGGGATAGTATGCAAACCACAAGGATTTATATTTCTAGATCTAGTTCCCATTGACATAAAGGAACCAAGTGTTTATGGGGACAGTGTGGGGCTTCCCTCTTCAGTTAAGTTCTACCCAGATGCTCAGGGGACTGTGACAGTCAGCTGCGGCTCAAACTGTGCTGGCTGGCTGGCTGGATGAATGGGTGGATGGCTGGATGGACGGATGGCTGGGTGCAGGACTGACGGGTGATTAGATAGGGGAATGGAGGTATGGATAAATGGGTAGATTATTGAAGGACTGGGTATGCATGTCATTAGACTGATGACTGGATGGGATGGAAACACAAAAAGTCCCCATCACAGTTTCTAAACTGTTTGCTAGGCCATCTTGGCCTCTTACTTTTCCTCATCTTCCCTTGAGCCTGGTCCTGTGTGCCCAGAAAGCCTCTCTAGTCTTCCCAGTGGCATCTCAGCCATCAGGTCACTGCTCTTCAGCTTCCAGCTCAGTGACCTCGCTCATCTCTATGTGGCAGAAATCCCCCATTCTTTATGCACATTTGCTGGCTGAATGGGTTTCCGTTCTTGCCTAATTGTCCTACTCAGACTTAGACTGAAATCTGGGTGGCAGAGAGGTAGATCACAGCCTTTAGGGTCAGGAGATAGGGCCCAAATCCACCATTTGCCAGCCGTATGGCTCCAGCCAAGGCACTAACTTGCTTCTGCTTCAGTTTTCTCCCCTGTAAAATGGGCATGGCAGCAGTTCCACCCACTCATGGGGCTTCTGTGAGCATGAAACTGCTTACAATATATTCAAAACACTTGGTGTTTGTTGGGCCTGGATGTGAGAAGCTCTCAGTAAGCGATGGTGATGACCATCAGTCACTACACCCCACCTTGACTAAAGGGCCCAAAACGGTACTGTGTACCACCGGGAACCCGAGTGTTTCTTTATGGTGCTGATGATGGTGCTACAGATGGCAAATGGGCCTCCCTGGGGCTCTAGCAGATAGCTGACTGAAAAATCCAGCATCACTCTGTGGTCACAGCTTATATGCCACTAATATTCCCTCAGTTGCATGGGGACTTTTAGTTCCTCTCCATGCAAGCACCTGCTCTGTGGCATAGACTGCTGTCCACAGAGTCCATCTCCTTGGAAACAGAGTCCTGACACGATGCAGCATGGAGCTGTGCCCAGTTAAAAGGCCACATCTTCCAGCCTCCTGGCCAGGCAGGAGTGGCTGACAAAATGTCAGGGGGAAGTATCTGGACAGGATGTTCAGGAAAAAACATCTGCCTGGGAGGAGCTCAGTGGGGAAAGGCTCCCTTTGTGCCCACCTCCTGCTTCCTTCCCAGTGGCCATGAGATACCTTGAAGGTGGAAGCCACATGCTTGGGATGAAGGGTTTTATCAATGATATTAAAAGTAAAAACTATTCTTTGCTTGCAGGCTGTACAAAAACAGTGACGGGACCAGATCTGGTCTGCGGGACGGGTTGGCTGAGCCTTACCTTACAGAATGGCTCTTGCCTCTTTCTTGCT
This sequence comes from Hystrix cristata, assembly GCA_004026905.1. Classification (NCBI taxonomy): domain Eukaryota; kingdom Metazoa; phylum Chordata; class Mammalia; order Rodentia; family Hystricidae; genus Hystrix; species Hystrix cristata. The sequence continues at coordinate 99,943 of PVJO010003248.1, read as the reverse complement.
GGCTCACAAGAAGGGAAGAACCTACAAAGGCCACTGGTTACTATGGTAACATCTGTGGCAAGGAAGTCTGGATTGGGTGAGAAGCGGGGAGGACGCCAGGCTACTGCTATGGTTATGACGTGTTGTCTACAGCAGTGTGGAGAGCAGGAATGGTCCAGGACGGGGGCGCGTAAGCATGGACTGGACTTGTCAGCTTTCGGGCATTTAGTGGAGACGAGCGTTGTCTCTTGGGTAACAGGTCTCTGGGGTTAGAGCAGTCTCAGAGTAAGCTGCAGCATGGCAGGGGCTGCTTCTTTGCACAAAGCAGAATGCAAAGACAAAAAGAGGCAAGTGGAGTTCACTGAGTGCACAGTCTTCGTGAAAATGCTGTCCCTGGCGTTAACAGTATTCACTCAGCTAAAGAATGGCTCATCCCAACCAAACTTCCAGCATGTGCACAGCTCTCTGGTCCTGGAGCTCATAAAAAACCTGCAAAGTTTCAGCCAAATGGTGAGGCAACAGCATGCAGACTGCCTGTGGGTCTCGTCAGTAACCAGCCTGACTACCAGGAAGCATGTAAGCACCTCACACCCATGCGTGGGAGGGGTGGGGCACGCCCCTCCCAGCCTGTCGGCAATCACTGACCTTTGCATTATCTTTGTGAAATTCCTTGGAAGGAGGGGGGAGGAGGGAGAAACCGAGTTTGAATGCCTTACTGAGAAGGTAAAACAAGTTAACCCATCAACACCTCTTAATGTATGAGGGTGCATTATTTTGCCAGCTAACAACTTTCACCTACTTTGCAGGGAGCCAGCCTCACTCCGGCTTTTAGCGACCAGTTAGCTACTCTTTGTTCTGGTATTTAACAGGTAGTCTCTTGTCATTATTCAAAAGAGTCTTTTGTCACTTTTCTAAACTGTTAGTACAGTTACACCTTCCACCTAGTCAAACCTGTCACTCTGCACATGAAAACAGCTTATTCTAAACCCTCAGAAGCAAGAACGAATTTGATGGGATCTATGAAAATCTCTTAGATATCACTGACTTTCTTGGGAAATACATTCTTTGCGTAAGCAAACTATCTTCAAATGCTTTCCTTTCACACCAGCTTCCAAAAGGTTAGCAATTTAAATGTTGCAGTGTGTGTGTGTGTCTATGTGTGTGTGTGTGTGTGTGTGTGTTTTAGTACAGAACTCAACATTTTTTATGTTAAAGAACTGAATAATAGATTGAACAAATATACTTTAGGTCACCTTGAAACATAAAATAACTTGGTGAACTTATTCTTACTCTACAAATTAAATTTAGTGTTCTTTAAAAAGAAAAAGAGTGGTAAAACCACATTTTCTTCCGCCTTTATTTTAAATGAACTTGCAATTTAAGGATAGTTTTAGATTTATAGAAAAATTTTGAAGATAGTAGAGAGAGTCTTTCTCACAGCCAGTTTACCCTATTAGTAACATGACATTATTACAGTACATTAGATGCAATATATTATTTATGTATTAGTACTGGGGGTTGAACCCAGAGCCTTTGCACTGAGCCACACATCCTCAGGCCTTTTTATTTTTTATTTTGAGAGAAGGTCTTAAAATAGCTAAATTGCCAGGGCTGGGCTCAAACTTGGCAATCCTCTTGCCTCAGGCTCCCGGAAGACTGGGATTAGAGGTGTGTGCCACCCTACCCCAATTTAATTTAGTATTTATTTATTTATTTTTAATTTAGTATTTAAACCAAACTGCCCTGCCTCTATATTGTGTTTTTCATTGGTATAATTCAGTATGTGAAGAATTCACTCTGAATGCAGTATGTTGTGATTCTAACTTGGATTCCACCCGATGGGAGTTTAACAGCTGAAGTTATTAAACATTTCTCAACTACAGTTGGTGATGACCTAGAGCAGAGAAGGCCTGGCTGGAGCCTGTACCCCTGCCGCTCCCCAGCCCTGAGTTCTGCAGTGCCCCAGCCTCCTCCATCACCTGCCACTTGAACCCACCTTTCTAACTCCCAAATACCTCTTAGTCCCAGGCTTTCCTACTACAGAGATGGGAACCAGCCTCTGAAACAGGATTCCAGTAGGTCCTGGAACTCCAGGGGAGGAAGGGGACAGTTGTTCTCCATGCAGGAGAGCTGGGGGGTCCTCGTGTCTCATACCTAGGGGACCCCTGCGATGCCCCCTTGCCCAGGGACTCTACTTGGATAGCTGTAGCTGGCAAATGTCACCTCCCACCTTGGAGGTTCACAGCTTCCTCCCACTACCCCACACTCTGGCTGTGAAGTGTTTTATTTTTAGCATTAAAAGAGAAAAGTAGGCTGTTGCCACTTCATCGTTTTAGAAATGGGTCTGGAGGCGGGGACCAAGTTCTCCTCATAGTGGGCCACGGGGAGAGCTACACAGGGAGGGAACACCATGGGGAGAGCTCCTTGTGGCACAGGCCAGCACCCTGGGCCAGCTCGGCGATCCGGCAGCAAGTGAGAGGTCAGCACCAGGGGCTGCGGAGAGGTCTTTGGGTGCTCCTGGTCTCTAGAACACGTGGCCATTCTGTGCAATGGAACATGTACATGGTGGCCAGAAGTAAGGCCAGAAGACTGTATTACAGACTGTGGGAGTTGATGCTGCTTGTTAATGTGGGTAGCTAAGGAGGGCTGCAGATTTAGCTCAGTGGTAGAGCGCTTGCCTAGAAAATACAGGGCTCTGAATTCAATGCCCGGCACCAAGGGAAAAAGAAAAAAAAAAGGGTACCCAGGAACCCCAGAGTTAACCTACTCTTGCAGGATGGGGGTAGACAAGCCTGATTTAAAGAAAGGCTGAAAAGTAATGGGTAAAGCCATGTATTTTGCATGCTAATGAATACTCCTGATTTACAGACTAACAGGGGTGGCTAAGGACTCCATGAGCCTCCTGTATTACGGAGGGTGACAAACCTTGCAGTCTTTGACATATTCCATTCACTGTTGTGGTAAGCTCTCCTTTGGAAAGGTAAATGCTCAAATAACCTCCTGTCTGAGTTATCTTGGTTTTTTCAAATGAACGAGACTCTATTCTATTGACAGTCTAATGCTATCAGGTATTGAAAATGCTAAAAGTCAGGATGCGAACCCTTCCTGCCACCTCATGCCGAAGCAAAGCAAGTGGTTGGTTGTGATCCTCAAGGCACCTGGCATGTTGTCACAGGTGTCCACTAACCTTTCAGACCGGGCTCTGCATCCCCGTCCTGGTCTTGGAGCAGGGTGTAGTCCTCAGCTTGATCTTCCATCGTGTCAAACTCCTGGCGGGGCTCAGCCATCCTAGTTCAAGACTTGCCTGCGAAAAGAAGGTGGCAGGGTGAGGGATAGGTTGGATGCTGAACTGAGGGACTGTACTTCCCAGGAATGTAGGGGGAGAAACAAGGGATGGGGAGGAGCCCCCACCGCCAGCTCATGGCCTTCCCACTCCCCCGTGCAACAGACAGATGCTCCACATCCCTGCCGAAGTGGCGTAATGATATTTCTGTGCACTTGTCATTCACCAACAGCATATCAGCATATCATATTCAAAACAGCCAGGTGAGACAGGCTTGGCAAGCCTGACTTCTTATCCTGCTTCACGACAAAGTAAATGCTGCTGACTGCCAGTTTAATGTTTTTTCTCTAGTAGTGCTGGGGATGGAAGCCGGGGCCTCACACATGCTAAGCAAGCACTCCTCCGTGGAGCCCCACATTTGCCTCCAGTACTTCATGTTGCCTTAGCGAATGGGCCACTCCCACTTGTCACTGACAATGTCCTAAGGGCTCTGAGTTTCCTTGACAGAGATGACCCCCGGGGTTCTAATGCCAGGACCAGCACAGTGGCTGTGTCACTGGAGGTTGCCAGTGGAGGTCTCCAGGGGGCTCATATTTCCAGGCTTCTGTGTATCAGATAGATGTGACCGTTGAGTGGAAAACCTCTCACTCAATAAACCTGTGAAAAGAAGCTGGTGGAGCCTGAGATACTTCGCATGAGATGGCTGCTCTGCTCTTATTGCCTCTTGAGAGGTCAGGTTGCTCCCAATCTAGGAGGGGTTGCCGCATTTTAACATCAAGGGAACCCAGGAGGCGTGAGAAAGCAGGGACCCAGGAACAGGGCAACTGGCCACACTCTGCTGCTTGTGGAAGTCCCAACGCCAGTCTACCAGGGATGCCCTAAAAGGACAGGCTTGCTGACGATGAACATTTCCTTCTCTTGGTTACCTTATCCTGCCAGCCCCAGCCCAGGCACACCTGTCCCCATCGCAGAGGACAAAGAAAAAATGTAGCATGTGGTAGGCCAGCACCACATGGCCCTCAGCACTACTGTTAGTGGAATGTCTGAATAGTTCTTAATGGACAAAGAAGGACAGAGTCAAAGGAGGGTGCGTGCAGAGCGAACTGTCTTCCCTTCTGACATGGGTCATGCTGTCAGTTTAGTCTGGATTAGAGGCTGGGGCACCCACGTGTACATCCACCAAGTCAGGATAAACGGGGTAAACCGTGGTGCATGGTGGCTGCTCCTCACTGGGCTAAACTGAGTCTGGAAAGGGGGACGAGGTGGCCAGGTGGGACTCTGCTCACAGGCATGCACAGCACCAGAAGTGCCCCAAGTGAACCTGGCAGCAAAATAGGCTCAACTGGATGAATAAGGGGAGATGGCTGGCAGGGAGGTGAGGGCACTGGTCCAGGCACACAGTTCAGAGGCTGGAGCTACAGTGTGGGCAGAGGGGAAGGAAGGAAGGGGCAGATCCAAGAAGTGTTCCTGAGAACATATTAGTCTGGGCTTCAGCTCGGGTTGGGGGTCTGGCAGAGAGATTAAGATCTAAAAGTATGTTGGGTGTGATGGAGCTTGCCTATAATCCCAGCACTCTGAGAGGCCGAGGCAGGAGGAGCACAAGTCTGAGCCCACCCTGGACAGTTTACACACACACGCGAGATACATAAATACACAGGAGTGGGCATTGAGGTGGCTTGGAAAATTGGGGGTGGGATACACCAACAAAGAGAACCGGCAGGAGGAAAGGAGCTGGGCAGTAAGGGTGGGTTCTGCTTTTAAAAGATCTTTGATTGGAAGAACCCCCTGCCATCGTATTTACCTAATTGGTGGTTCATTTCACTTAATAAGCTCTGAAAAGGTATTCTACTATTCTCCTTGACTTCCATTATAATTTTAATTTAATTTTTATTATTTTATTTTATTTTATTTTATTTTTTGGTGCTGGGGATTGAACTCGGGGCCTTGTGCTTGTGAGGCAATTTTAAAATTTTTATGAGTCTTTATTTTCATGGATTGTCCAATGGAGACGTATTCTACTTTGGCTTCAGGTAAAGGGTCAGCAAATATTTCCTGTCAAGGGCCAGACAGAAAATATCGTAGGTCCCACGACCTATTTTCTAGTGATCCCTCTACTCCCCAGTACCACACTCACCACCCCTCTGGGGCTGGAGAGTCAGAAACACTCATAGGAAGTTGAATGAATCACAGGGACCAATACAAAAATTGAATCGTCCTTAAACACAGGCTACCATTCACTACGTGAAATAAACAAACTGCCTGCATGTCAAGTATTTTTCTTTGGAGGAAAAGCATCGAATGCACAGGAGGAAGTCTCCAAGCAGGGGGCTCACCCTCGCCCTAGCCCCGGGAGGACGATGCCCTTAGGTTCCTGTGCCTACCTCTACCCTTGCCCCAGTTGGTCAGCTGCCGGCTGCTAACGTTTTGGAACCTGCTTGCCAGGTTAAGAAAGATAAGCCTCGTTCTGGAGCATCCCTGAGATCAGCCTGCCATAGGAAGGAAACAGAATCCAGAGAGAAGAGGTCTCCAGAGAGCAAATGGAAGCGACTCTTCTTCCTTGGCTTAGGACAAACACCACTGGCTGGTGCCTGAGCCTGCAAGCCCTGTGGATGGAGCTGCTTGCTGACTCTAGAGGAGCCGCGGGGCTTGGCAAGAGGAGGCCCTCATGCTTGCTCCCAGCAGGCACCACACAAGCACCTCACAGGCACTTCAATGAGCTCACAACGATCCTTCGAGGGAGGTACCTTTGTCATCATCAGCAGCAGCACAGTTATGATATCCAGGAATCTGGGAAATCATTAGCCCAGGCCAGGAAGCCAGCAGGAGGCAGGTCCCAGATGCAAAGCCCGTGTCCTGAACAGCAGTCATACCAAGCTGCCCCTCACGGCCTACTGTTTCACCTTGGACCATAAAACAGTCCTCAACTTTCTGCCTAAAACATCAGGGCCTGTGACTGAGATGTGGAAGGAAGAGGGAAGTTATCACTTCTCTCAAACTTTAGGTTCTCCATCCCCAAAATACCACTCTATGACACTTGAGCTCCCTTCCTACACTGACATTTTATCCTAAGTGGGCCCACTCAGCTGTGTCCTCAGCTCAGGAGCCCATGAGGCCAGTGATGGGATTGCAGAAGGTCTCCAGCCCAGGCTGGCATGAGGGGCAGGTGACCCAAAGTATGCCAAGGGTCTGCACTTTGGGCTCAGCATCCTTCCTCAGCACCAGGCTCCTGCCGCCTCCCTCCTGGAAGCCAAGGGCGGGGTGAGTTCTCTGGAAGAATGGACAAAGGACAGAGCCAAATGGCAGGTGGTACCACTGCACATTCCAGGCCCGAGACTCATACAAAGATGCTGCAATGAAATGTCTAAATTAGCACGGCCCAGAGGGCGCACCCAGCCCAGGCCAGACATGTCATCATGCCACAGTGGCCTATAATCTCAGCAAGATGCACAGACAGGAAGATAAACATACTAAATCAGTTTTCTTCACCCACTTTTTCACTTTTCTTATCCTTCCCAGTCTCTGTCTCTGTCTCTCTCTTTCTGATTTTCTACTTCCTATTTGCCCAAGCAGTGGCTCAGAGGCAGTGGGTGGGAGATAAGTAATTTTAGGAGAGGCATGAAAATTGTGTTAAACTTGGAAAAGAAAACAGGTCATTTTTTAGGACCCCTTGGAAAAGGATGGCTTCCTCATGAGAAAATGAGGACCAGAGAGTCCTGAATTCTGTTCCTGTCATTTTGTAGAGAAACTGAGGTCTCAGGAGTGGAAAGTCTTGCTAAGCCAGTTTCAGGCGCACGGGCCCCCTGCAAGCTTTGCCCACTGAGGGGGGAGAGAAGAAAGAAGTATCTATAGGTTGAGAGCAAGGGACACAAAGAGGACAGTGCACTGGTGACAGGACAAGGGGTGATGACCCAAGAGGCAAGGGGCAGGAGAGGCTCCCTGCAGGTACAAACCTTGGAACCAAATCATGGCTGCTGTCACTCAGTCTTTTTTAACTTTTTGTGGTTTAGGTGAAACTCATGGTGCATAAAGCAAAACATTCAGTAGCATTTAGTAATATATACTGTTATTCAATCATCACCTCTAATTCCAAAACATTTTTACCGCCCCAAAAAGAAACCCTGTACCCACAAAGCAGCCCCCTCCCTACCCCCTGCAGCCCCTCAGCTCTGGATTTGCCTCTTCTGAACACGTCACATAAATGATTCCATATTCACACAGGATATGGTGGATAAATGTGTCCCCGGTGTCTTGAATGGAGCACCATGTTGTCTGGATTCGCCCAGGTGGCAAATGGGTTACTGCTTCAAGCCTTGAGTGACTTTCCACTGCATGGACTTACCCTGTTTCTTCACAATCCGTTATTCACTGATCACACCCAGAGTCAACTGGGAACAAGAGGACATGGAACTTTCTATTGTGACTCTTTAGCGAGAATGGCAGAAAGCAGGTAGAGGAAGCAGGTGTGAGTGTGGAGAGGTGGGCTGGTGGGCAGGAGTGCCGGCCCACCTTCAGCTCTGTCTTTGTGGTGCAAGGTTGTGCCCCAGTGCCCTCCAGACCCACAGGGGCATAGAGATGTGCAGTTGAGATCCTGGGTCCCCTTTGCTCTCAAAGAACAGGGTCTTCCCAGACCGGAGGACAAGCACACCTCTGTGCAGTGGAACTCAAGTTTCTTGTACAACTGGTTGGTTATCTCAGGCTGCCCCTGGGGTGTCTGGAGAGGGATGAGGGAACCCCAGGCTCTCAGTCCACGTGGAGGTGGCCTCTAAGCAACCCCTGGGGACCCTGCTTGTCATCTGGAATGCCTGCCAGTTCCCAAGCACCGTCCCATGACAGCACATCTAAGCTCCTAAAAAACCTGTCCAGTAGGCAAATGGGAATCCAGAAGGGTCCTGCCCAAGGCCACCTGGGACCTGACTTTGAACCTTCCTGCCCTGCCACTCTGGGGCAGGTTCCCACAGTTCCCATGCTCTGCCCCTCCCACCCTACAGCTTCCCTTCTTCCTCCCACCAGGGTCTGCCACGAAAGCCAACTGGCTGCCCCGGTAGTGCAGAGGGGTCGTGGGGTGGACATCTAAGAATAACTTGGCCTTTGCTCATGCAGACACTCCCCACCCCGCCCGCAAAACCCCATCGGTTTCCTCTGGTCCAGCGCATTTCTCGCCTGAAGCAGACGAGATCGCACAGCCTCCCGCCACCTGTCCCCATCCCCCCTTCCTTCCTACTTCTTCACTCCTGGCAGAACAGTATGGAAATGACTAATTCAGGGTCCAGAGCGCTCTTTGGGCACAGGAGGGGCTGCTCAGCATCCGTTTGGCAGTTGAGTTAGTAATAGCTGGGTTAATCTGGAGCCTAAGAAGGAGCCATTCGCCGCTAAGGGCTTCAGACAGGCTCTCTGTGAGGCAACAACCCCAGGAGAAGGAATTATTTCCCACTTTACCCAGGAGAAAGCTGAGGCTTGGCAAGGTTTGGTAAGCCCCTTAGAGTCACACACTAGTAAGGGCGAGCTGGCTTTGAGCTGATCTTTCGACGTTAAGCCCCTCTCTAAGCAATGTGTCACAACAGGGTCTTTCCAACAGATCACAGTCTTTGTAGAGGGGGACATGCAGGTCATGACCGGGTCCACCGACCCACTTTCTGGGTCTGAGCGAAGCGGGCCACCCCGTGTGGGGCGTTTCGGGGCCGCGCTCAGGCAGCGCTAGAGGGCGCCAGACGCGCGCCGGGCCACCAGGACGACGGACCAGACACGGCGCCAGTGACTCAGCGGAATCGCCGCCTGCGGTTCTGCGCCGGAGAAGGGAGGGCCGCCCTTACCTGCCTCGATTTAGAAGCCTGGACTAGAATTAGTAGCAGGGACAACCATGCTGCTTTGTGAATGCTGAAAGCACTGTAGAAGGGCAGCTTTTATGTCAGTGGAATTATATTTCTGTCGAGCGTTTTTTGTTTTGTTTTGTGATGTGGGGATATTTTTAAAAAACCCTAAACGAAGCTGGGTATGGTGGTGCACGCCTGTACTCCCTGCACTCTGGGAGGCTGAGGCGGGAGGAGCTCCAATTCAAGCCCAGCCTGGGCGACTCAGATTCTGCCTCAAAGTTTAAAAAGAGCCGGGGATGTAGCGCATTTCAAAGGCCCTGTGTTCAACCATCGGTGCCACAAAAATAAAATGCCAACAAACCCTAAACGAATATCTGTCAGTTAACTGAAAATCAAGTAGCGATTAACCTAATCGTCCAAAAGAACTTTAAAATGAACTTTGCTCTCAAAGGTTAATTTTGGCTTCTGCGTTCCATCTTTCCTTTGCTCTGGTCCCTTTTCCTGCCCTCATCCCGCCCCGATTTGCCAGCCATGTAGGTGGGGACCAAGACTCCTCATTATGATAGGCACCATGTTTCAAGCATCTCCAGGCCTTAGTTCATTTAATTCTCACAACAGACAGTTACAGTATTCTGCCTGTTTTGACAGTGCAGAAAGGTTGGGAAGGTTTGTCGCAGTCACGCAGTATCTGTATAATGGAGCTTGGTACCAGAAACTGACCTGTTCAACTGATAACTGCTTAAAACAGTGTCTGATAACAGCGAAGGAATATAAGGACACCGGCAGCACTGAACTGATGCTCTGGTTTCCTCTGAGAACCTGCTGCTTGTATTTACACTCTGATATTGGTGTCCAACTTCTAGCCTGTCAGCTCTGATGGCTGTAAGGGGCGGAAGGCATCTTAGCCTCCCACTGAGCGCTGGGTCTTAAGGAAATCCCTCTGTGGAGGACACAGGAAGTCAGCTGCACTAGGACAAGAAGAGCCTTGGGGCTGAAGTGAAATCCTTCTGAGGTGGAATCCTGGCTACTTGGATGCCACAGATGCTTGCTAACCTCTGGGCCCCAACTTGGAGTGTCTGAGGAGCCCACCTGCTTTTGTCCCTCTCTCCTCTCCACCCCTCAGGAGGAGTGCCCAGCTTGGAGGATGGCAAAGGGATCTCCAGTAGGTATAATTTCTAGCTGTCGTGGGGGAGGGAGGAGTCGCTGGCTTCCAGTTTTAATAGGCAGCAATTGATCCAGTGTCCAACATGGCACTGCACTTGAATGTGCTAGGGAGTGGGGCTTTAAGCCATGCATACTTTTCCTTAATTCCAAGAGTAATTGTTTCTATAGCCAGGCCCTGTTTACACTTTTATCTCATGTAATCCTCACTATCACCTATGTGAAGCAGGAAATGTTATTATATTATTATCCCCATTTGATGTACCCAGGCTCAGCTGCCCTGGGTGAGGGATGACGCGTGTGGCCGTGAACCTGCAGTCGTAGCATTTGACACTGGACGAGTCTGTCTTCAGACAGCTATATCAGCAATACAGGAAACCCACTCCAAGCCCTAATGCGGGAGGAGCTGCTCCAACCACACTTTTGAGAGGCGCACAGGTAACTGTAGCTCCATTTTGCAAGTGGGGAAACAGGCACAGAGCTGGAGGAGCTCAAGTGGCACACCCAGAGATAGTGGCAGGGGTGGAGACTCATCTAGCATGTGGTGACTTGCTGGAGGATCAGCAGGGCAAACGAAGTCTGGGGGTTAAGGTATGTCAGGGACATAGGGACGTGGCCATTCCCTGATGATGAGTGGGCCTCCTCATGGTCAGGCTGCACAGTGGCCACTTGCCAAGAGCACTATGGGCACTCAGAAACACCTGCTCCTCCATTAGCCACCACTAAGATTTACTAACAGCTCTTGGGCTGTCCTTTTCAGAAGGCACTTTGTGGACATGGCATGGCCTCATCTTCACAGCAGGCATCCTGCACTCTGCACCCTTCATCTGGGCTCAAAGGTAAGCCTGCAGGGTCCCCTGCCTGGCTTACTCTTGGTCCTGATGCTCTCCTGGAGGCCAGACCTCATGATTTGCAGACGTGATCTTTGCAGGTGCACTGAGAGGCTGCTCACCCCAACCCTCTTGGAATGTATCTGGTCCAGTCCCCTGATGAAGGGGAGGTGACAGTAGACAGTGGCCACAGGCAGGTTGGTTCCAGCTGGAGAGGAGGGGAAGTAGGGGGATTTCTGGTAAGGTCTCAGTAGAGGCAGAGTTGAATTCCAAAACAGTGTCCTTGCTCCTCATTCCTTCTGGTGCTGTGCCCAGACAAATCACAGTAAGCAAGGGAAGATGTGGCAGGTGATCTGGGGGCACAGAGGGCCTGGAACTTTCCATGCCAAAGTCTCAGCTTGCTGGCAATATGCCCAGAAGCGGGGGGGGGGGGGGGGAGGAAGGAAATTGAAAGGCTAGTGGGAACGGCCCCAAATTGGCTCTTTTTGACATGACATTTCATTAGATGAGAACAACAAGGAAGACAGGGAGGGAAGAGGAGCATTAAGAAGGAAAGGTGGTAGTTTCTAAGATGCTTCATTTCTATTTTTTGAGTCTGAGGAGACATCCTGAAAGATTCTGGGGAGAGAAGAGTGTCAGAGTCCATTGCTAATTAGCAGCTATCCCTCAGTAATGAACAGCCTGAGTCCAGTGTGGTCTTGGAAGGATGGAAAATAAATAGCAGTGACTGAGAACACATAAGAAATGTCATAATGGGGCATGCACACCGTCCCTGAATTCCCCTTTTGACAGAGGTGCCCAGCCCCTTCAGTGTAGTGGCCTCAGGACCAGAGTTCACAACAGCCCAGTGCACTCTGGTCAGGCTACCGGAGTCCACTCTGCATCTTTTGTGTACTGGCTGTGTGACCGTGGGCAAGTCATGGAACCTATCAGAATGTCAACTTTCTTATCTGCTAAAAGTAAAGATTAAAGGAATTAATACACATCAAGTGCTTTAAAGGCTATATCAGTGCCAGCTATGGTTATTATCATTAAAACCTCATCTTCCATTAATTTAGTCAGATCTTTCTGTGATCTGTTTGTATTTTCAGACTAAATAGCTCTCAGGGCACAGAACTCTCCCATCCTGGGTCCTGGTATTAGAGGGCCTTGCCCAGTTTTGATTCTAATGATGCTCTGCCCCAGCCTGCACTTGGAGAGGCGCCTGGAGTTCTAGAATTTGGAGTCCACCAGGGGAGAAATGCTCAGAAACAAGAGAAAGAGTGTGAGAATCGACGGATCTCTCTAAGGGCTGTTGTTTGAAAATACCCGGGGCACATGATGCCCCCTCGGCCCTCCCGGTGCAGCCGCTGGCCAGGCAGGGCAGATGGTGGACCCTGTGAGATCATTCCCTGGTCTCGTGACGCCCTGGGGACTGGGCCAAAACCCTGTCCTGGTGCACCCTGTGTGAAGCCAACTGCTTTGTAAGGGAGATGAAGGAGCAGCTTATACGCTGACTTAGAGAGATCCCACCATCGGCGAGAGAAAATAGTAGTTATAGATATGTGCATGAATAGAATTTTTATAAACAGGAAAATAGTGCATGTATGTAAGTGTGCAGACAGAAAATGCAAAAGGATTAAGTAGACAAGTGGGAAGCAGACTATGAGGGACACTCATTCTTATCAGCACATATACTTTTTACTCATAATGCTATTTTTAAATGTATTATATTTATTTGCTAAAGAACAATAAACACATTACCACTGTGGCAAAACAAAACAGCCTTATACCAGAATCACGGACCACTGAGGCGCATCCCACAGCGCACCTGCAGATTTGCATTAGTTAAAAGGGACATATCAGAAATCTGGCTCAAAGTGGGCCTGGCCTCACATACCTCCAGCACTCAGGAGGCTGAAGCAGGCAAATCACAAGTTTGAGGTCAACCTGGGCAACTTAGCAAGACCCTGTCTCAATAGGTCAAAAGGGCGGGCTGGTAGCCCAGTGTGTGAAGCCCTGGGTTCCATTCCCAGCAACTCAAAAAATAAAAATAAATAAATCAGTCTGGGTCAGGGAAAGGCAGGAAAGGGAAGTCTGGGCACCTTTAGATTCCAGGCCCCAACAACGTGCTGCAGAAGCAAGGACCTTGCTCAATCCTGATGTCCACCAGCCAGCAGAAAAGTTGAAGGATGCCCTAGACGGTTTGTTTTTGGAAAAAGAAATTATGGTCACCTACTCGGAAGGAGGGAAGAGAGAATGAGCAGATGAAATGGAAAAGTGGCAAAATCTGAAGAATGTAGAAAGGAGAATCTATCTGGAAAATGGCCAACACTTCACTCCGAGATGGAAATGCACGAGCGTGTGTGTGCCTGTGAGAGCGTGTGAACACCTGGCACCCACCAGAAGGAGGACCCAGGAGATGGGAGCTGTGGCTCAGGCCACACGCCCTGCTTGTGTCTGAGACTTCTGCATCTTCCCAGTGTCTCAGGAGTTACTAACAAGATCAGAAAAGAGTACTAAAACTGCTGAATTGTAACTTATGTGGGGGGATCTCCCGTCATGGAAAGTATAAAGATGGCATTCAGAAGTTGCAGAGGAGGTTGGAATTCAATTTATTTTCTTTGGCTAACTCTAGAACTAGAGATGCCCTTTGAACCTGGGCCAGAGCTCGGGCTCTCAGCCGGCCTGCAGGCACTAGTGTGGACCGGCCTCAGCATCCCGTCTCCTGTCTCAGCAGCAGCCCTCAGGCCCATGGACTGAAAAGCAGTTCACCCCAGGAACGGCTTGTACACAACTTTCTCTGCTTGCCAATCTGGTTTTGGCTCAAACTGAGTTGCCGGAGAAGTTTGTCTGTGTTTAAAAAACCCCACAAAGGTGGCTTCCCATTGTCTGTACATACTCAGAAGCTTTTGAGGGGCCACAGGAGCCAGGTGGGAATCCCAGAAGGCAGGGCTGTGCTGGACTGCAGGGCTGCGGCCCACTCAGGAGCAGAGGGGCGCCAGGAGAAATGCCTGGCTGAAGGGTACTCTCCCAGGCAGGTGCCCTCACAGGCCAGCAGTGCAGAACATTTCTGCAGGGCAGGCACACAACATCACATCCTCTGTAAGCCCCTTAAAACACAGAGCGGGGCGCACACGGGCGCAAATGAACAGAAGATGGCGATGGCTGGGGGAAGTGACAGTCTGTTGGGATGGAGGGAGCCTTTCAGATGTGCCCTTCCTCACCACGGGCCCAAGCAGCATGCACCACCCCATTCTCCTGAAGCCTGGGGTGTGCAGAGGAACTCCACCATGTGCTCACTTGTCAGGATTTCACCACTCACATCTCCCAGATCCACTTCTGCATCGGCGGGATCAGGCTGGGAACCAACCCATGTACAGGAGACCTGGGCAGGAATCACTGACCTTCTGTCCTCCATCCCCTCCCTCCACGGGATCCGTCTTCGCGGCTGTGCTGTCACAGCACGCTCTGATTGTGCCCACTGTCCCTCAGTGGATGGAAAGCACCTTGAGGGTGGAGACTCCTGTGGGCATATTTTAAAACTACTGTAAACAATTCAGTACGTGGTGCAGGGAGACAGGTGTTTTATGAGTGAGTAGGTGCACAAAAGAATGTTTTCTGAATGTCACTCCTTATACTCGTCAGTGACAAGTGGGGGGCTCCTAAGCGCTACTCTGTCTGGCTTTCCCACGCGCTGCCACACAAGCTTCGGCCTCCATCAAAGCGGTCCCTGCTTCTACAAGCTTCTGACTCTGCTGAGCTCCCCTCATGAGGACCTGTGAACACTTGCAGCATGTGTTGTGACTTCTCTGGTTAGCTGTGGCAGGTATGTGGATACTCACACGCTTGGGGTGTGTGTGCATGCGTGTGTATAACCATCTCCTTCCCTGGTGAGTCTTCCACACCTGCCCCCACCTGGCACAGGGAGGCCCCTGGGGATCCCTGTGGAACCAGTGAGGCTCCTGTTGGGCCTGGAGACAGGTTTGAGTGGGCGAGGGGAGGAGAACCGCCAACACGTCCCAAACCCACAGCTCAGCAAGCACTTCTCAACTCTGCCAGCCAGTCAGCTTCTTCCCTGGCACAGGCCACCCCAGCTCCCTGAATTACAGCTGTATCCTGACACCCGCTGCGGAGATTTTGTCCCTCTGTGATGCAGGAGGGGACTCAAATTCTCCCACCCCTTTATAAATCTCAAGTGACCAAATGAAGTTCTCTTTTGTGAGTGTCTTTAGTACTGTCATGGCTGCTTCAATGTCCTGAATCAATTCAAAACGTTTACTTTTCATGGTCATTTTGACCTTGGGGAAGAGCCAGGATTGCACAGTGCCAGATCCAGTGAATAAGACAGATAACCTCACCATGATAATGTTTTTACACGCCTGCCCTTCTGTTGGATGACATTAAGTAGCAGCACGCATCGTATTTTTGATCACACCTCATAAAGATGCTCATGAAACAAGACTTCTAGAACTGCTTCAGAAAGTGGGAAAAAGGAAAGGATAAATGTGAGGTGATGAGGAGTATTCTAAGGGGCATTAATGGCAGTGTGTCTCTTACTGTAATAAATTTTTTTTTTTTTTTTTTTTTTTTTTTAGTGCTGGGGATCAACTCAGGGCCTTGTGCTTGCGAGGCAAGCACTCTAACCACTGAGGTAAGTCCCCAGCCCCTATAAATATTTTTAAAATTGAAACATTCAGCGTATATTTTGATTACCTCTTTGATTTCCCTGTCTCCTGAGCATTGGGATGAGTAGGAGAGACTTGAATTTATCATCTTTGTGGGCAACATCTCTCCTATTTTGTTTGTCACCCTACTCCCAAATGGGCTTCCTCCCCAGGTATCTAACTGTGTGAGTGACCCTGCTTGGCGAAGACAGAATCACATGATCCTGGGTTCGCAACATTGGAAAGTACTTTAAAGAAATAAGGACAAAGAGGTGTAATAGATATTATATAAAAGGAGGATGGTGTGCAGAGGAGAGGAGTACTAGAAAGAAAGAAGGGGAAAAGCAGAAAGGCAACGGGGGAAAGAGAGGGGAAAGGGAAAATATGGAAAATGATGAATCAACCTGCTGTAAATAGGGAGGGAGGGAGCAGAGGGGAGGGGCGGGGGAGAGGGGGGAGAACCGAGATGCATCATGTATAGGTACAGAATAAATGTAATGAATGTGACCAATGTATGTAGAATGTACCAATACATGTTCTTGGTTTAAAATAAATAAATAAATAAATTAAAAAAAAAAAAAAGAAAGAGTCTTCCAATAGCACCCTCCTAAAAATGGTCCTCTAGCTGTTCTGGAATACTGCCAGTGACAGAGAGCTCACTACCTCTAAGGGGCTCATTCAAGTTTTGGCATTTTTGATTGACAGACATTTTTCTTTATATGTTTGGAAACTGTGTCCCCGAAATTTGGGCAGACTGATCCTTCCTAGCCCACAGGAACCACACAGAACTTGCCAGTCCTTCCCAGGGAGGCTGTTTTAGTTACTTTTCTCTCGTTTCTGGGACGGAATACCCGACACCCAGAATTAGGGGAAGAAAGGTTTATTAGCTCACAGTTTGTAGAGGTTTCAGTCTATAGTCAGCTGGGTCCGAGGCAGGGCAGCATGGCAGACCGGCAGCAAAAGTAAAGTGAGGAATACAAGGAATGTAGGCAGGGAATGCAAGCAAGCAATGCAAACAAGCAGCTAATTAGCTTCTTCCTGTATCTTTTATCTAGGCTACCTGTCTCCAGGGTGGGCAGCACTCCATCCCCCAATCTCAGTCTCACATCCTTGATCCCAGCAGAACCATGCCAAACCGATCAGTGGATCAATTTAGTAATCACACACTCTAGATCCAGCTATCTCTTACCACATGAGGCTTTGGGGGGACATCTAGACACAAACCATAACAGAGGCCTCTCACATCCAAACACCCACACCCCTGTCTCTTCTCCATGCTAAACATCCCCTGCTCCGGCCCTGTTCCTTATGCAGCCCAGACAGGAAGAAGCCTTGAATATCAAGAGGAACTTTAAGTTCTAACAATGCAACTATGACGGCGACGTCACCTGAGCACTTCTTAGTTGCCAGACACACGGAATAAGTCAGCAAATCCTCAGTGTAACCTAGGAGGGAGGTTCAGTCCTCAATCCCCAGTTCTCAGATAAGGACACTGAGCAGCAGGGTGAGGTCATTTCCCCACCGTCACACAGCTAGTCAGCTGCAAAGCCGGAATTCAAATCTAACCCAGGAGAACTCGTCCCTGAAGGTACCCAGAGCAAGGCAGAAGACCGCTTTTCCCCACAGCCTCAAATCCATGCACTTGAGGTCAAATGCAGTTCTGCTTCCCTGCCACCTCCAGGCCATAAAAATAGCTTGTAGTATTCTGCCATTCTTTGTCCCTTTCGATAGCTTTTCCTGCTCTCTTTTCTCATGGAGGCCCTAGCACAGTTCTAGGGCATCACAACTGTGCTTCCAAACAGTGAGAAGAAAATGATCTGATTCCTTCCTGCTACAGAAGTGCTGAGCAAAAATACAATACCGTGAGTTGAGCCTGAGTACACCTCTCTCCACTGGAGGAAAATAAGGCCATGTCTGTGCCGTGCTCACAGGGAACGAGGCACAGATGTCAGGAGAGAGCCCCACCCGTGCAGCCCGGGCTGTGCTCAGATGTGGCAGGGGACACTTGGGCTGTGGTGTGCCTGCTCTGTGTCTCAGTCCTCTAGGATCAGGTGAAGTTAAAGTGCACGATTATCTGCTAAGGATCTGCCGCGCCTCAATTCCTGAGTTCAAGAGGGTGAGGAGAGGGACAGAAACCTTCCCCTAAAGCTCCGCTTCCGGTTACAGAATGCTATCATTTACTTTGCATTCTGTGGCTTATCATTTGGGCGCCATTTTCCAGGGAGTCATGAAACGATTTATAAGCAACACTCAAGGGATGAAGAAAGCCTAAACAAGAAAATGAATATAGTTCATTTTGATAAATCTGCTTATGAATGTAGACGAGTACTTCATGACAACTTGATTTTGGGGGCAAGGAATGGAAGAAGAGGACTTGGACAGTGCACCTGCCACGCTGTGGGCCTTGTGTGAGACCTTGTGCCATTTACCACCCTCAGCCCCACCCAGTAGCTCTCCAGACCTATCTAGCCAGGTAGGAGCTGACAGCTGTTTGGCAGCTGATGGCTCTGAACATTGCTAAGAGGGTTAAGGTGCTTGTCTCCAGCCTCAGCTGGTAGAGGCAGAGCCAGGATTTTAACAGGTGTGTTTGCCTCCAGAGCACTTTGCGTTTCATGGTGTGGCCTTCTTTTCTTTATGCTCAAACTAGTGGGTACTCAGAGCCCCAGCACCTGCCATATCTGCGCTTCTGGAGGGCCCAGAATGACAGCCACTTCCTCTCCCATGTCAGAAGCTGCCAGCTTCCTGGAGGGAGTGGGGTTGGAGACCAGCGTAAAGCTAGGAGGGGCCTCTCTCTCCACTGCTCCTCCTGTGGCTCCAGCCCTTGCACCATGGGCTACGGTAGGAGCGGAGGTAAGTCAGGGAGAGTCTGGCCCTCGATGTGGGCCACACAAATGACTGACAACTGACCACCTCTCACAGCATGTGTACACTTACAGATGAGGTGTGGGCTTGGGGCAGAACAGGGAGGCACCTTTTGCCCTTTGAACCATGAACTAGATGGATGATCAGTCCCCTCTCAGGCAGGAAGAGGCAGCAGGGCCTCATCTCTGGGCTTCTCACACTGCTACACAATCCCAGGCATGGTGCTGGGTATACTTAGGTGACACATGTGGCTCTTGCAGTTTCCTGGGCATTCAGCAGAACAGCTGTGATTGGTCTGCTACAGGAGAATGCTTTGGGAGAAGTCCAAATGTGGGTAGTTACTGATGCAACTGAGGGAGGGCCTCTTCCTGCTCAGAGGGTAGAATCCAGTTAATTAAGAGCCATACTTTGTGCTTAAAAGGCACAAATTCAGACCCATCCATTAGTCTTTTCAGTTAAGATCACTTAAATAAAAGCTGCGAAGCTGGAGCTGTAGGGAGCATCTATTATTAATGGACGGGGAAAAGCCAGCTCTGAAGTGATGGGCTGGCCAGTTGCAAAACACTTAGCAATGGATATGTGAGCAGATTCAGACCTGTTGGTTATGTAATAAATAAAGCTTATAGCAGCTTTTTGTGCCCAAAAATGCATTATTGATGCTGTGTGCAGGGGCTGTGTGTGCCAGGCCCATGATGTGCAGACAGGCTCCCAATCCCGAGACATCCCAGGGTGCCTGTAGGCAGGAGAGGGGCAGGTAGAGAGAGGATGGTATGAATAGGGTAGAGCTGGCCCATTGGCCTGGCTCTGGCTGGAGAGACCCTGGGGACCAGGACAGTGAGCAGATATTATAAGAAAAGCATTTAGCAAATGACCACCACCAGGGACCCAGACAAAGGAGCAGATATAGTCCTGTCCTTGATATGCTCAGCCTGGCCAGGAAGATATGTATGCAAATAGTGAATGATACAGGGATCTTTTCAGAACAAAGCGACCCATGGTCAACATAGTTTGTGACGCTGCACACTGTGTGCAGGGCTCCAGGCTGGGAAAGGAATGGAAGATGTGTTCTCTACCCTCTGGGATCTGGCTTGGGAAGGGAGACGAAGGCAGGAACAGAGTCCAAGGCCCCAGCTGAAGAGGGGGAAACAACAGGCTGGTGTGAGCCCCAAGTGTCTGTGACTCTGGACCTGTGTATGGAATAGAAGCTAGAGACAAAGGCTGTGGGGGCTGCGATGAGATGGGGCTCAAGAAGATTGGAGAAACTGAGCTTCAACTGTATGGCTTAAAAGAAGGGCAGGCTCACAGGGACAAAAGTCCCTTTTCTGGGCTGCAGAGAGGCAGTAACAAACCCATCACTGAGCAAAGGACATCTCTGGGCAAAGAAATGTCACTGGTCAAAAGGGTGATGGTTGAGAGAAAGGACATTTTGGAGGAGCCAAGATCAGAGGAATGGGAAGCCAGGAGCCAGCCAAAAGCACACACCAGCATCATGGGGACAGCCTCCTAAGGACCCACAGCAGCTGCAGGCTCTCTGCATGGGTCCTGTGTGCTGGGAATTAACAAAGGATGGAGAGCTTGCACCCTGAAGTTTGGCTCTGGGGTCCTGGCAGAGCTGCTAATTCTTGCACAGTCCAAATTCCTGTACCGCCTCTGAGTTCTGAGGATGTGGGGATGACAAGTAAACTGACCCTGTTGTGTGCCACTCCTGACTGCTTTTCCAGGGTGATCCTTGGACCAGGAGCAGTGGTGAGTTACATAATTAAGCTGCAAAGAGGCCCCAGCCAGAACGTTCTCATTAGAAAAAGCTGTAGCACACAAAGCCTTTGAGAAGAAGGGGAAGGAGGGGAGGCAGGAGGGGAAGGGGACTGAGGGTGGGGCTGAGGGAGGAGATGCAGCCCAGGGCTCAGGAGGGGCTGCCTAGACTGCTGGGAAAAGGAGAGAGGCCTCGTGGGAGGCACGATTCTTGGCACAGCCGCAGCTGTCAAAATCAGCAGACCCCACCACAGTCAGTTTCTAAATTCCTTCTCAGGGCTTTGGACACAGCAGCCTTCCCAGGGGAGATCTGCCCTGGAAGGCTGGGCTTGCAAGCAGCTAGCTCTTACATTAGTCTAGCCAGAGAAGGGCGAAAACACACATGATTGTCTAAACAGAAGTGCTCCCCTTGCCTTTTCCCAATTATTAACCCATGGCTGCTGGACTCCCTAGGATTGGAGGTCCTTCTAAGAGGAGAAAATGGCTTCAAATCCAGGGTCCAGCTTCTGTCTAGTAAGGAAAAGAGGATCCCACTTTGCAGATGAGGAAATAGTGAAACTCAGCAAATTGTGCCGTCACCCACCTACAACAGGTGAAAAGAAGTTAGCTTCTGTCCCTGGTCTGAGCTCCGCAGGCTGACAAGTCCCAGAGCGCAGTCTGACGTGTTTGCAAAAGTGCTGACTCTGCACCAACCTGTTTTGGGTTCTGTGCAGCAGGCTGGACACGTTGTTAACTAAATGGCTGAGGGTGCCATTTGGGCAACTGTCGCCCCCAATTTTTTAGGTTAAATTAAAAACCTACAAAGTAAACTACTCTCTGAAAAGAAGAATTCAAACATCCATCACTTAGATTCAACACACCATCTTTACACATCCTAGTGATCACTAGTGACCATGACTGAAAGGGACAAACCAAGAGTGCAAAGTGTAAAAAACACATGAAGCTGCCTTCCTAATTCATAGCCAGAGATGACATAACTCCTCCCAAGAAAAGCCTACTATAATTGAGCTCAAACCAACTGCTCCTTTCAACTTTCTCAAACCGAACGAAATATTGTTTATTTGCCATTTCCAAAAGAGTAAATGTAACAGCAAAAATCCACTGGAAAACATTTTAATGTGCAAAGATGCTTGGAACACGGAGAGGAGCATTCAAACCCAGAGCTGCTTCCTCCTGTCCTGGAAGAAGTCAAGGGATCTGGGATCTGCACCTTGATGCAATCTTCTCTGAATAAAGATGGCATGGCATGATGGGGGCCTCAGTTTCCCCAGAGCTAGGAGGACTGACACAGAGTCCCACCACTTCCTGTTAGCTCTACTAGGACGGGGTCTGGAACACAAAGTGGGAAGACCAAGAGCTGCCCCAGGACAGGCAGTAAAGGGGTGGGCTGTCTGTAGAATTAAAAAAACAATCATAAAGCCAACCAGAAGACAGTCTGCTTTTTACTAGCATCATGTGCCAACGTCTTCAGCAAGGCCAGGGACAAGATACTCCTCTCTGAAGAAAAAGTTTCCCGGTCTAAGTTTAAACAATGGGGACCATCTCTGTGAGTATTAAAAATACATGTGTAAGATTCAAAGGGACATTTTAAAGATCTTCTGAGAGCACATTCTCAGCAGTCGGAACTTCCAAGCCAATTTTGGGTGCTGTCTGCCTCTTCCACCTCTGTGAGAACCATATTCCTGGATTCCAAGCCTGAACAAGAGCACAGTGATTTTAAGATGAAGAAGTGGAAGCTGGGTTCCTTCAATTCTGTCATTCTGTGTGGACCACCTGGAGCTTTTTTGTGTTTAACAAACAAGCATGGGGGCATATACCCATAATCCCAGCACTCTGAGAGGCTGAGGCGGGGGACTGCAAGTTCAAGCCTAGCCAGGGCAACTTAGTGACTTAGGGAGACCCAGTTTCAGAATAAAAAAAATAAAAAAGGAGTGGGGATGTAGCTCAATGTAAAGGCCTTGGTCCAATCCCTAATACCACAGAAGGACGGAAGGAAGGAAGGGCGGGAGGGAGGGTGGTAGGGAGCAATATTTTTTGAATGGAAGTTTATTCTTTTTAAATCACGAATTTTATTATTTAAAGTTAAAGAATTAAGAAAACAAAGGAACACATCAGTGGTACAATTTAGCAGTTCCTAAATTTTAGGCAACTTTTGCAGATTCTCATTTTTATTTACCTATTAGTAACTGAACAATGATTTATACAAATATCATTATATCAAGCTGCAATCAAAAGAACAAAACTCAGGTAAAGATATGTAAGGAAAATGTGTACTTTTTCCTTCCTTCCTTCTTTCCTCCCTTCCTCCCTCCCTTTCTTCTTTCCATGATAATGGGGATTGAACCCAGGGCCTGGCACATGCTAGGCAAGCATTCTACCTCTGAGCTACATCCCCGGCCTTGGACTTTTTCTTTTTGTACTACAGTATTTAGTTTTCATTTTAAAAAACCTCGGTACAATGATATGTATAAAAATTCAATAAAAGAGATGTTTTATTATCTGCATTTCCTTGCTGGCCATTGTTATAATCCTTCCATCCCATTCTTATTTCTGGAAATAATGTTGCTCTACAGAGGAGGAGCTGTAAAAACAAAGGTCAGCTCTGGGCATCACGGGGCTTAGGACACCGCTGGTCTGTGGCACCTGGTGACGGACCGAACTCTTCAGCAAGCAGTCAGTCGCCCCGACTCTGCAGGACAGTGAGGATGGACTGTCCCTGAGCTCTTCGAGTGCTCTGTTACTGCCAACACTCCTTTCTCAAAACACCTCCTCACACAGTGAGGAGAATTCTAGATGGTACAAGGCTCAACAATATGAAGGTTGGCTATGACTCCCCATGGCCAGGATGTGAAATATGAGCAGAGCCACAGACGCTGGTGCTCCTGGCAGGCTCCGGAAACAGGCAGCAGCCAGCGCGTGTGGTCCCTGCAGCCATGACCTACTTCCTGGTCTACTGGCAGGGACCAGGCAGCCGTGACAAAGCAAAAATAACTGAATTTGGAGTGAGGCCAGGCTAGAAAAAGCTTCAGAACGCTAGTCACCTTTTTCTGGGGATGACAGGCCGGAGTCATGGGTAGACAAGTGTAATCTTGGAAATTAAATAATTAACCAAAACTGAAAGCTCTGGGTTCAAATTCCGACTCATATGCACGGGTTGTGTGACTTAGGGCAGGTGACTTAACCATTCTGAGAGTCAATTTCCTTATCTATAATGCAAGGTTATAGCCCTACCTCTGAAGGCTGTGCTGAGATGTAGCAAAATGGCGATTGTTCTGTGAGGGCCTAGTATCTCTTTAGTTTTCAGTAACAACATAAAATATTCTACAGGACCAGAGCAAAAGGTGGGGCTTATGTTCCCTCTTTCAGAGCTGGCTTGGTGGTCACCCCCAGAAACTTCTCTAGGACTGCAGGGTGCCAGACTCCATCGAGGAAGGAACTTACTTGTCAGAGGGAACATGCCACAGGGTGGGCACACATGAGCAGCTTCCAGGAGCCTGCGCTTCAGGGATCTGCTAACAGCAAACAAGGGTTAAGGCCATCCTGGCATTTTATGTCAACATGTGCAAGTAGTGGGTAATGAAGGACATTCTATACTTAGCAATTAGGGGATTGGATTGCAGATAGGGGAGAGTAACAAGAAGGAATGTCTAAGCTGCAATTTTTAAAAATGACGTTTTGTTCTTATTTTATCATGGGGTAACATTTACTGAGTTCTTCCTGTATATCCCTAAGAAGTAAGTCACAAGCCTGGAAGGGACTGCAATTTTCACTTTCACGTAGGGAAAGATACTCGGAGGGAAGCAGAGCCAAGGAAGATGCCTTCCAGGACTGATGACAGCATTTGAGTGGCTAGAGCCAGCTGTGCCTTAGATCCCTGAATTTTTCAGATCCAGGGACCAATAATTATATCGTGTGTATAACCAGATTCTTGGGTTTCTGCTACTTCCAACCTAAAACAAACACTGGCTGAACTCTGAAATCCTCAGCTGCCTATGTACCCCCTAACCTAAAATAACATCTCCTTATCTATATCATGGGTATAATCACATCCTCCCAGGCGCTGTGCCGGCCCCATGTAAGATGCGTAACTTGCCTTGAAATTTCCATAATTAGGGAGGTAACATATTCTAACCAGGAAAATGTCTTTATCATTCTGTCTTTTAGGATGGGGGAGGTTTGGGGAAATTAATTTCTCAGAGGCTTATTTATTCATTCAAAAAGAATCTACTGAGTGTCCAGCAGACTGTGATTCTCAAGCTTGTGTATTAGAACTCCCTGCAGTACTTTAAAAGCATTGTGTATCCTTTGGTCTCCGGCCCCACCCCCAGGATCTACCTGTAGCTGCCCTGGGCTGAGGCACTGTGGTTTTAAAAGCTCTTCAGGTGATCCTGAGCTGTAATTAAGGTAGGCAACCAGAGTGCAGGAGGTAGGCCACGAGGCGCTGAGTGACACGGACAACCCTGCCCTCATGAAGGTGCCTAGCGGAGGAGACAGCTGACCAGCAAGACGAGTGTCACAAGGGAAGGCCGGTGAGTCATAGGAGTGTGAGACAGAGTACTGCTTGGGAAGGGACTTGCCTGAGGCAGTGATACTTATGCTGAAACCCAAAAGACGGGCAGAAGTTTGTAAGGTGGAAGGGAGGAGGTAGGAAAAGACATTGCAAACAGAGGGGACAGCGTATGAAAAGATCCAGGACAGGAACCTGGAGAGGTTTCAAGAAACTAAAATATGATCCTTAAGACTGAGAGATGAGGGAGGCAATGTGCTGGATGTGTGAAGCCAATGAAATGTGGGATGTGTTAATGAGGCATCCACCTGGCTTTGCTGACTAATACAAGTGGCTGCAGGGGAGAGGTGAGGGTGGCTGTGTTGGGAGGAAATAGGGGTTGCAAAAATGTTGATGTTTTTAAAAAACCTGGCTGGGAAAAAGAGTGACTGAAGGTGGGCATTGGTTTTCTTGTGGAAACAAAAGGGGGGGGGATTATTTCAACCTTCTAAATGCTAACAGGGAGAGGAGGGACATAGAAGGGAATAAATAAAATCTAAGCAAAGTTTCTGGAAGCTGGAGGAGGCGGAGTGATACATGCCGGGGCCGGGCGGCGAGTGCCCGGCTTCAGCAGAGTCGCCCGGGAGACCCGCTCCCCCGAGGCGCACGGCACTCACTCTGTCGGCCGGCGGCGACCAGCACAGTGCAGAGCCAGCGCACCTAATGACTAGAGGCCTGCGCTGTGACAGTCAGCAGAGCAAGGCCCAGATCCAGGAGGGGGGACGTTTGTTTACTTCCTTCTCCTAAAATAACCACACCCGAGAACGACCCACCCTTGTTAATATGCAAGGACCAGAAGTCTGTGCAAATATCCAAAATCTGAAAAATTCCAAAATCTAAAACTCTTCTGGTCCCAAGTATTTTAGGGAAGGAAACTCAATCTGTAAAAGTCTGTGTTCCAATTTCTGTAATTGTCCAATAGTGTCTTTTATAGTTTTTTTCTTTAATATCCAGGATTTAGTGAAGGATTGGATTTGGCTGGGGTTACTTTTTTTTTCTTTCTCTTTTGTTTTTCCCTTCTGAGACAGGGTCTTGCTTTGTATTTCAGTCTGGCTGTGAATTCACTTCGTAGCCCAGGCTGGCCTCGAAATTGCAGCGATGCTCCTGCCTCAGCCTCCTGAGGGGTAGGATTACAGGAGTGCACCACCCACCCAACTTTTTTTTGGACAGGGTTTCACTATATACTCCAGTCTGACCTTGAACTGCTTCTGAGACTTCCTATTATAAACAGTTCTTTGATGAACATCTTAGTAGATAAACCTTTTTCATATGACTATTTCTTTAGGATAGATTCTTAGACGTGAAGTTCTGGGTCAAAGAGTAGCAACATTTTTTAAGGCTCTGTATGTACCCAAATTGCTTCCTGGCAATCTGTCCAAACCCTTGCTCCAATTTGCACTGGGTGGGATCCTGCCTGGGCAAAAGCTGTTCTTGAAGTGGGGCTGGAACCTGCGGTCAAACAGCACCATGGCACACAGAGGGAGAAGGCTGTGGCTCTGCAGAGGGGGACCCATCACAAAACCCCTTTCCCAGTAGAATCCCAGAAACAGCAGGCAGGGACCAGCAGATCCTAGGGCCTCCCACTGCCTGGCACCCAGAGGCATTCAAGAAATGGTTGCGGTGTGAACAAAGCAACCTACAAACATTTCAGAATTCCTATCATGTGTCCAGCACAAGAAATGAGAAAAGAAAAAGAAAAGCAAGGGATCCAAGGATGAACAGGGAGTGGCTCCCAGGGCAGGAGTGAAACCTGAACCCACCCCATGTCCTGTGTTTCCAGTTCTCCTAGGCTGCAGGTTTACAGACTCTCCCCCACCCCCCAACCTAATTCAGTCCCAAATCCAGCAGCCAAGAAGGTCCAGGAGGGAACACAGAATGTATACAGAGTGTCCCGCCCCACACGGCCCAGGAAACAGCAACAACATCACCCAAGGAATCGGCCAGGCCTTGTGCAGACCGGTGGCGCTGGTTCTCCACCAGGAGCTGGGCCGCAGCATGGCTTCAGCCAGGGAGGAGAGGCAGCTCCCATCTCAGTGGTTTGCAGTGGACGTGTTGTCCCTTCACCGGATGACATTTCACAAGCAACTCCTGGTCGTCGCCCTGACCCGGAATGGGCAGGAACAGCTCTAGTGGCTAAGGTGGCCTGAGCTGGGGGTGGCTACAGGAACAAGTGGTTGTGTGTGTGTGCGCTTGGAATGGATGCTTTGGTTCCTGAGTGTCCTCGGGGGTTGCGAGGCCAGGGAGGGTGGAATGACACTGCAGCCACCATGCGGGAGAACCTGGGTCTGTGAAATCAGTGTTCCAGGACTTTCTCCCCCAGCTTGTGGTGCTGTCTTTTGGTCTTGTTTGCTTTCTAAGGGCAAGTGATGGATGAACAGGCTGAGAAGAGGCCAGGAGGCAGGGGAGTAACCCAATGCTTCCTGATGTTTGGGGGTCATAAGCACCCCCACTCCCCTGATCTCTGTTAATGACCACAAACTGAGGAAACAAATCTTCAAAGTGATAAGGACAACACTTGTGTGGCTCTACATACATGTTTGAATGGGGCTTTGGGACTGCAGACTCTGAACACTGTCTGGGCTGGTGAGGAAGGTGTGTCCTGGTTCCAGCACCTGGGGCTGGGGCTTCCTTCTCTCCTCTGTATCCAGATTTCCTGGGCCCGTGCATGCCTGCGAGGCAGAGTTCAGCTGGGAAATGCAACATGAAGGGGCTGGACGATGCATCAGAATTTAAGGTCTTTTCTTTTAAATCAAACACACAGAGCTGATGACTTGCAAAGTTCTAAGGACTTTATCAATTTTAATTCATGTAATTCCCTTCGCAACATCGAGGCAGGCATTGTCATTGTTCCAGTCTTACAGATGAGGAAACTCAGGCACCTGGCCAAGTTCAGGCAGTCAGGACCCAGGACAGCTGAGGTTAGAGCCTGGGCGGCCTGGCTCTAGAGTGTGTGGAAACCTTGCTGCCATGTCAGTGAACTCAGGGGCCAGAGTCGGGTCTATTTCCTACTGGCTGTGTTACTCAGGAAGGGTGCTGTTACGAGAGACCAGGATGGGTAGGTCAAGGTCCCATGTAAGGGGGAGATTTGCTGAATCAGTGATGAACACATGAGGTGACAGAGACCTGAATGAGGAAGGCTTGGGTCACCTTTGATTCTGGAGGCACCGGGCCACACAGAACTCAGGGGCTGGCTGATGCTGGCACACCCCAGTGCCCACAGCAAACCAGGCCAGACACGTCCAAGCTGCCTATCCTGTCTTTCAGCCAATGAGAAGTAAACTTACAGGTCCCCAGGTTAAAACTCACCACTGAGGGACTACTGTTGACCTGGCGGGGGCCACACTGGGGCAGGGACTCTGAGCTTTGTGAACTCTCCAAACTATATCCAGACCCTGCATCCCTTTATTTTGCAGTCGAGATTGTTGAAGGCTCACAGAGGGAGGGCTTTTGTCTCATTTGTATCTGACTTCTCAGTGTATGGCAGCATCCATCAGATAGAAGGGAAAAATCTTCGCATTCATTATGTGCATGCTTCTGGCCACTGTCGCCACCTGCCACTTTCCTGATCTTCGTAACACCCCCAAAAGGGGAAATCACTGTGCTCCTCCACTTTCAGATAAGGGAATGGGGGCCCCAAGAGGTTAAGGGACATGGTTCAAGGTCACCTGGCTAATGAGCAGTCGAAAGGGACACGGGAATCAAACTCCTGCTTACCACATGTGTGTGGCTCCCTGGAGATGCTGGATGAGCCTCAGTTCCTCTGACTTGTCCTCTGCTCACTCCTTTGAGCATTTTGCTTGATCTGAGTTCAATTCAGGATTTAGGGCAAGTGTAATGAACTCTAGTGTTTGTTTCTTGTTCTAGAGGTATTTCCGGTGGTTCTGAAGATCTGCCCCAGTCTAACTCAGTAGAGGGTATCCAGTGTCATTACCAGCCCTGTCTTTAAGCAACGGCCCCATCCCATTCTCAGTGTAAAACCCTGAGGCATGGCAGAAGAGACCTGATGCTAGAGAGAGGAAGCTTCAGGTAACACCTGTCCTGGGTGTCGTCTTCTTTTGGAGAACTCTGGGAGTCAACACACCTTAGAACTCTGGGAGTCAACACACCTTAACAGAACAACATAAAACCTTCAGGGAACGTAGGTAGACTATGAGAGGGTGTACTTGTGTCTTTCCCAGCTAGACTCTGAGCTTCTCAAGAATGGGGACTCAGTGGCTGCCATGTAGCCCAGGGCCTGGCACACGGCAGACACTCAATGGACAGGCCGGTTTTTTGAATTTTAAGGTATAACTAATCTGGACACTTAGGCTGAGTATTTTGCAAAATATCTCTAAAAGAAGACAACAAGCATCAGACCAAAAGAAAGAGCAAAATATAAGGCCTTTGTAATGGGTCACAGAGTGGCACAGTCAGACATGCGCAGTAGACAGAAAGAGGCCTGGAGGAGTCAGGCATGCAGAACACACTTGCCGGGGCCCTGCACTTGGGCACACTGAAATTTACTAAGGTGAATCTCCTAATGTCCTACTCCTCACTTCCAGCAAGATGGCACTCAGAATACCCCAAAGACTCTTCCCTTTCCTCAAAGTTCCCAAATCCTCACCTCAGCAAGTTCTTCCTGCTGTCTAGCTTAGATTCCTCCAGGCAGGGTCTAAACCAGACCAAGAGCCCATGGCATATGACAGAGCTCTAAATTAGTTACCAGCATGTGACAATAGGGTTATTTAATAGGAGTACAAATTGGGACGATCTGGCCACCCTGGGCTCTCATCCCATGAGATTCCCTCATTGGCTTCATCTGTGGCTTTAAAACCAGACCTGCCCATAAGTGATTCTGGGTGACATGATACTCAATGGGGCGTTCTGTACCTTTCCCTTGGAGTAACGTGCAGTCTGCCGTCCTGCCCCATACAAGTCCCTCAACTCTCTCTCCAGGCCAGGTGAGCCTAGGCTGTGCTTCCTCCAGCTGGGCCTCTGGCTCTCTGAACATGTGGGTGAAGAAGGCTAAGCAGCCACCATGCTCTGACCTGGGCCGTCCTCCAGGATGCACTCGCACAGTGGTTGCCAGGGCCCTGTGCTACGTCTACAACGGAGGAAAATTCTGTAAAGGACACTGATGGCCACTCTAGGAGAGAAAACTCCCCCCCGCTGGCCTGGCCCTGGGCTTTCACCAGGTGAGTGACACCCTGAATGTACGCCCTGATCCAAATGGAGAAGCATATACAAATCTGGGCACAACGCCTAGTTATAAATCCCACCATCAGGATGGGTGGAGGGAAATTATCCCTGGACTTCCATTAAGTCTGGGGAGGGGAAAAGGAGGAAAAATCTTTACAATCAGATTTTTCTCTCATTCACATTTATGAGAATGTGAGTCCATGACAAACAATATGTTCACAATGCTGAGTAACAACTGTGCAAGGACACACAGCACACACTGGCCTTTCTGTGCCCACCAACTTATTATCAAGTGTCCACAGAGCACCAGGGACCAGGCAACGACATGGCTGAGGTGGCGTGGAAACTCACATCACTAGTGAGCTGCTAACAGAATCCCTCTATCTGCCTCTGTGCTTCCAGGCTAGTAGCTGGACTCTGCAGAGGCGCTCTGCTAGCTTGAGGACTTCAGATCCGGCCTCTGTGGGTTCAGGGTGATTGAGGGGGGTGTGTCTGTGGGATTCTCAGACACTGAGAGGTACTTGGAGGTGATGGGGGCTGTGCAGCCACCCCATTCCCTGCTAAAGTGCTCCAAGTCTGGTGTCCTTGGAGGACAGGGAAGAGCCAAGGGCAGTGCTGGGCCCCTGGAAGTGGGCACCATGTGGAGCTGCCAGGCAGAAGGCCTAACAGTGGGGAGAGGAGACCACTTGATGTAGCAGTGCTCAGGCTGGAGCATCAAGGCTGAGAAAGAAGCCACTGTACTGCTCAGAGTGACCCTTAGGAGCTGAAGGCTCATGGGAAGATTAGTCACTCTGGGCCCGAGTTTTCTCAGGTGGAAAAAAAAATACAGATTAAAATCTGCAGACTTGGGGTTGGGGATTTAGCTCAAGTGGTAGAGTGATTGCCTAGCAAACACAAAGCCCTAAGCACAAAAAAAAAAAAAAAAAAAAAAAAAAAAAAAAAAAAAAAAAAAAAAAAAAACCCTGCAAACTAGATGGGGTATTATGGTGACTAAATGAGACGGGCCAGAAGCACATTAGCTATTATATCCTCAGTTACTGCCAACTTCAGCCAGCAGCTGGTCAAAAGCATCAAGTGCCAGCCAGGTGACAGAGGGCAGAGAGAGCTCAGGGAAAAGCCGTATCTATCTCACCGAACAAAAAACCTAGAGACCCATGGCACTGAATCTGTACCAAGCAGGTCCTGCCTGGGATCCTGCTATGTGGAAAGAGCTCAGGAATAGCATTCCCAGCATCTACACACTATACCTACTGCTCACCTGGAAGATGCCCATGGTGAAGGCACCCAGGTGCTTGGGCAGGCCCACTCAGGCCTGGCAACAGAGCTAGTGTCTGAGCAGACCTTTGTAGAGCTGAGCTGCCCGGCCCATCTTGAGCCCCTTGAAACTCTGAGCTTTAAGCCCCACCTGCTCCACTCTGAGGTCAGCCATGGGAGAGGTACCAGGTGGGGAAGACATGTAAGCCAGGCAGAATAATAAGAGTCAGCTCTGGATGTGAACTTGTCCTTTTCCCTGAGGTCATTTGTGGATTCAGCTCTGGGAAGTGACCATGGCCAGAGGCAGGTCTGAGGAAACCTTGGGGGTTCTCCACAGAGCAGGAGCAGGTGAGGAGCTGGGATGAGGGCTCTGGCTTCCACAGCCTGTGGGTCACTGGGAGGAGATGGGTGAGTTCTGACATGCCTGATATAAAGGGAAGCATAATCAACAGAGAAGGCATTTCTGGAGGAGGCGCTGTGTGGCTGGGAGAGAAGGAGAGCTGGGGGCAAGGTAGGGAGTGGGCAGGCAGGGCTTGAGTGATGCCACGGCGACAGGCAAGCGACGGAGGAGCAAAGACTGTTGTAGTCTGTTCAGGCTGCTATAACAAAATGCCATAAGCTGGGTGGCTAACAAATAACAGAAATTTGCTGTTCATAGTTCTGGTGGCCAGGCAGTCCAAGATGATGTTACTGGCAGACTCCGTATCTGCTGAGAGCTGGTTCCTCAGAGACAGCTGCCTTCTCACTCTAATCACATGTAGCAGAAGGGACAAGCAAGCTCTCCAGGTCCCTTTCATAGGGACATGAGTCTTATTCATGAGGGCTCCACCCTCACGACCTTGTCACCTGGCCACTGCCCCACCTCCTTATACTATCACCTCAGAGGATTCATTCAGACCACAGCAAACTCAAGATGATGGGAAGAGTAGAAAATGAAGTTGATGAGTTTTCCCAAAGTGATTTTTTTAATTCTAAAAATATTCTTCATGAAGCTTTATGGAATTTTTGGTAATAACTCTGTGCATATATTATTTGTACAATAACAAAAATTTTCAGCTGTACACAAAAGAAATATGAACCTACTGGTTTTGGAAGAAATTCAAGTATATATAGTAGAAAACGAGAGTCCCTTTGTAATCTGTCTTTGGTTTTGCAACCTGCCTCCTACAAAGCTCACCAAGGCAGGGCCACGTGTGCAGCGACCTCCCGAAGGTCTACCATGGCGACAAGCTATGATAGTGGGTGCTCAGGAGTGCAGCTGGGGCCAGTCATGTGCTGTGCTCTGTGCACCCCTAAAAGAGAGGTGCTTTAATTCCTATTTTTTCCAGACAGGAAACCAGGGTCGGAGAGTTTGAGCTACTTACCCAAGTTCACACAGCTCATAGAGGGCAGCCAAGATTCAAACCCAGTCAGCTCCCCTTTGAAGGCCTGAGCCCCATCCACCAGATCATGCATTCTCGGGGGAGGCAGGAAGAGGTGGGCCACCTGCATCTTAGGTCCATTTCTTTTTTTTTTTTTTTTTTTTTGAGACAGGGTCTCACTGTGTCAGGTCCATTTCTTGAGTAGAGTAGGCTAATGATAAAATGATCATTAAAATAATAGTGGGGAAAATCATTAGATTGGCTAAGGATGGTACTCTCCAGCTTTTGTGCTAATAATGAGATGGGCTGACTGTGGAAAGAAAAACAAAGGAGCCAGTAAGAGAGGAAATGGCCAAAGTAGACGCGAAAACCAAGGACTCTCAGAGCAGGCTGCACTGGGATCTCCCGGGTGGACCAAAGGAGCGGCGGTTCCCACTTCTCTCCCATACTGCAAGAGGGCTCCATTTCGCTCGACAAGAAAACTCAGTAGCCTGATCAATATTTTCCAGCAAAGAAACATGGCTGTGATTCCTATGCCATGAGGGAAGCAGGAGATAAGACAGTTCTGCCCAGCTGCTCTAGTGAAAGGGTGTCACCTGGTCTCACAGCCTATCTCTAAGAGATGTACTTTTGGTTTTGATTTTTGTTTTTATTTTAACTTGTTTTTCTCCTAAGGCCAAGTCCTAGCCCAAGGAGGCGATGGTAGAGAGTACTTCATACTATGAGAGACAGTAGTAATATTCTACAAAGCTGCTGGTGAGGGACACATCTGTAAACCCCAGTGACTGGCCTCTGTCACCTGGAGGCTAAGCCTTCATTTCATGGAGTCTCGAATGCTGGCTCTTCCTGGTGGGAAGGGGATATACAGGAGGAAGAAGACATCTGCTAGCCCAACTTTGCCATAAACTTGCTGCATGTCTCTGGGGAGGCCATTTTACCTCTCTGGGTTCTATTCCCTCCTTTCTCAAATGGCTTTGGCATCTGTTAAAATGGCAAACTTGTGGCCTTCCCACCTTGTAATGCTGGCACCTCTCCATATTTTTCTCAACATAACCTCAGAAAGTGGTGGAGGTGTGGGGAGAAGGGAGCTGTGAGGAGAAAGGAGACAAGAGAAGGAAAGTGTAAGGAGAAGGGAGGTCCTGGAGGAAGGAGAAGAGGGGAAGTGGGTGATTCAGTAGAAGGATGTCTGGGGCTGCTCCTGCTTCCAATGCCTGTTTCATTCTGTTTGGACTCCTCCCTTCTCTTCCTCCCTATTCTCCCTGTCAGAGGGTTAATGAGGATGACAGGGAAGCAGAGCAGGAGGCCTGAGTGACATTGGGCCAGAGGCTCTGGGAGTCCTTCCACCTCCACATTCCAGGAAGTTGAGAGTCCTGCAGGCCATGCTGGGTGATCCTGATCTGTACACAATGGGAGATCCTCAGGCATGGACCCCTATGCTCCAGCCTCCTTGGAGGGAGTCTGTGCAGTGACACCACGATTACAACTGAACTGACCCCTGAAGGACTGGCTGGGACACCTGCAAGGACGGGTGTTATGGTGGCGTCTCATGGTGTGGAGATCATTCTCAAAGAACAGGATTTTGGGCTATGCGCTCAGTCCCTTAAGGAATATAGGGGACGAGCTGGACAAGCGGGGATTCCCAAGGAACTTCAGCCCAGCAGAGAGCTGACTTGGAAGGGACTGTGGGGCAGGGCATGGAATCTGGTCCCCAGAAGTTACTCCAGAGAGATGGGGCCACAGGGAGTCGGTGGCCAGTTCTGAATGGCAGTCAGTTTCCTCCTCTTTCAAATACAAAGTGCCACCCATCCTGGAGTAGCAGGGAGGACGTAATGAAGTCACTTGTGAGAAAGGACTAAGAGAAAAGATAGCATTCAAGTTGTTTTCCACGAAAGGTGTTCAGCTTTAAAATCATGAAGTGACCAGGTGGCCCGCGGGCTAGTTTGGGTCGTTCCAACCATGTCTGTCTCCAAGAGAGCATTCTAAAGACAGCCTCTGTGCTCAGCTACATGCTTATGTGTGTTACACATGCACATGAGTGTACACTCTGCTCCCGGTAAATAGTTCAGCTCCCACAGATCATCTGGAAGGTTGCTCTGTCCCAAGGAGCCAGCACCCAGGCTAGGCACAAGGGCCTCCGGCAACACAGCTCCGGCTCCCTCTAACAGGATCAGGGGCTTCCATCAGAGCTTCGTAGCCAGGATGTTGTAGAGGCTGCCCTTGCCTGGGGAGCCTTTTCAAAGAACCTTCTTCCAGACATCTTCATCCTTTTGAAGTGTGGTGGAGCCTAAGCATATACATTTATCTTTTATAAAAAAGTAACATATACACATGGAAAAAAAAGAATTAATGGAAAAGGGCGTGGAGTGAAAATGCCATGCTCAATTTCTCTCCCCAGAGGTTGCCACTGAAATGAGAGGTGTCTTCCTGGGCTCACTCGCACACGGACATGCAAGGCCCACTTCATTCTTCACTCACCCTCTCACCAAACCTCGTATCTGAGGAGCATCCACAGCAGTGTGCAAGGACCCACCACAGTTCTTCAGGGAGCACACGTTTCTATGTTTGTTTGGGGTTTTTTTTGGTGCAGGATATCGAACTCAGGCCCTTGTGCTCGCTAGGCAAGCACTCTAACCACTGAGCTAAATCCCCAGCCCCTTGTTTTGGTTTTTTGAGACACGGTCTCGCTATGTATTTGAGGCTGGCCTTGAGCTCACTATATAGCCCAGCTGGCCTCAAACTTGCTGCGATCCTCCTGCCTCTGCCTCCCGAGTGCTGGGATTATAAGCGTGTACCATGACTCCCAGTTTGTGTGTGTGTTTGTTTAGCAGTATTGGGCTTTTAACCTAGGGAGTGCTAAACTACACCTCAGCCCTTTTAAATATTTTTATTTTGCCCAGGCTGGGCTTGAACTTGCAATCTTCCTGCCTCAGTCTTGAGTAGCTCGGATTACAGGTGTGCGGCACTGAGCCTGACCCGGCCACGCCTTATTTAACCAGTTCCACCTGGACAGCTCCATGACAGAGGATTCCTCAGTGAGTGCTGATGCTTCAGTGATTCCCCACATCTCAGCCCTTGCCCCTACAGAAAGGACGAATTCTGGGCACGGTGCTGTTCTGTCAAAGGATGCTGGTACATGGTGACGGTTGGTACACGGCAGCCTGCTGCCCACACCTCTGGATCTTTGCCACCTGATCTGAGAGCAAAGGCATTTCACTGTGCTTTGAGGAGAATCTTTTTATTATGGGTGAGATCAAATATGTTTTCATGTTTAATCTCCCATCCTGCTTTTTTCTTTTTGCTGAGAAGTACCTGCTTTTTTCTTTTACCAGGTCTGAGTATTTGGGGGGCAATTCTGGGGATGTCCTAAAACCCCGCCTGCTCTGAATGATCCAAACAAAGCTCCTTAGAGCTTTAGCACCGTGGCGTCTGTAAATATCACTGAAGCCCAAGCAAGGATGGGGGACCTTCCAGATGTCAGAGCCAAAAACAAACCCTCACCCTCACTGAGACAGCACTGAGCCCACCTGTGTTCTCACTGGTAACCTGGCTTGGGTGGGGGCTTTGTAAAGAAATTGGCTACACTTGCTCCCCTCACCCAGCCCTGAGTGCTGGAGCTCTAACCAGCTAACCAGCTAGGCAAGTGTTCCACTTCTGAGGTACACACTAGCTCCCATATTTGTCTTCAACATTTGCCCCTTCTCAGATGCATTTTAGAGCATGATACAACAGGAAGTTATGGAGACACTTTGTATTTCCTCCACTGAAAGGTCCTTGAGGAATCAAGGAATGGGAACTAGCACCTTCCTCTGGCCCTGCCCTCCCTTTCAGGCCTGGCATCCCTTCCTCTCATGCCTTCTCATTCTGCATCTGGGGCCCCAGCATCCTACAGTCAAAGGATGAGAAGCTCCCATGGACTGTGAAACGTGCAGGGTCAACTCAGGCATCACTATCATCCAAGCTGTTCACAGCAATATTTCGCGTGATTTATCTGAATGATTCATGACTTGCCCTGAGGTACCAGATTAATGGCTAAATTCTCCACTCTTACACATGTAGCTTCTGTATTATGGTGGGTACTCAATGACTGTGGAAGGAACAGTCACTAACACCTGTCTAATTGCCCCTCTCTGGTCCAAAGTTCAAATTGGCTCAGTGTTATAAAGTCCACTTCCTATGGGCTTCTCCAGCTTTCTTGAAAATTTCAAGAGCCCTTTTCTTTGGCCCTGGGAACTAGGTTTGTTAAATAAAGCACAGGCAGCTCAATTACATCTGAATTTCAGATAACAACACGGTTTTCTTGTGTGTGTTTTTTTGTTTTTTTTACTATATGTCCCAAACAGTGCATGGCACATAGTTACTGTATTCTCTTCCTGTGACTACTATAACAAATGAACAGAAACCAAGTGGCTCAAAACAACAGATATTTAGTCTCTAAAAGTTCTGGAAGTCAGATGTCTGAAGTCAGTGTCACTGGACTGAAATCAAGGAGTTATCAGGACCACACTCCCTCTGAAAGCTCTTGGGAGGAGAATCTGTTCCCCGCCTCTTTCAGCCTCTGGTATCTGCCAACAATCCTTGCCTTGTGGCTGCATCACTCCAGTCTCTGCCTCCCTCACCACCTTGTCTTTTTCCCTGTGGTTTAGTTTCCCTATGTCTTGCTCTTATAAACACATGTGATTCCAGTCAGGACCACCGAGATAATACAGAAAGGGCTGGGAGTGTAGCTCAGTGGTAGACTGCTGGCCAAGCACACTTGAGGCCCTGGATTCATCCCCCGCATGAGGTGTGTGTGCTGGGGGGAGACTGCTTTAGAAAGGAAGGGAGAGAGAAAGAGAGGAAGGAAGAAGGCAGGGTTGGGGGAGAAAGGGCTAGCCTTAGGTCTTAATCCATATTGCATTATTCATTATCCACTTATCTATTCACTATAGATAAATGATGGGGTGCTCATTCTGTGCCTCTCACTACGCCAAGCACTGAGATACAAAGAATAAAACACCATTCAACAGATGAGTGAGTTGGGGAGCCTGTTCCCTAGGGAAGCTCAAAACAGAACTAGACAATGTTGCGGAAAATAGACACAAATAATGTAGAAACAGAAAATTTCAATTCAATTTTAAGCTAGAGAGAAACTTAGTTAATTTACCAATTATCTTTAAATTCTAGGTACTATTTTTAGCCTTTAGTTCCAGAAAAAATAACTTGTATTATAAGATCTGTTACCTAACCACGTCTGCCTTAACACGCTAGTGCTTTTTCCTCTTTCATATCTTCAGGCTCCCTGGAAATCAGGGTGAACTCTAGGCTCGTCCTCTGCCTCCTCCTACTTCTCCCAGCCCCAGCAGTCATTGGGGCTGCCACCTCCCGGGAGAGTCCTGTTTGGCCCACAGTGAGGCTGCTTGAACCCTGATTTCTCCCCTCACCTGCCACCGTTACTAGAGTATAGGAAGCACTTGTTCGTACAAATTATGCCACTAACACATTATGCTGAATAGTTTTTGCTCTTTAAAGGAAAACACAATGTGTTAATCTATTCATTTATTTAGTATATGATACCATTTCTCAAACTGAAATTTCAGGTCTCTGTCCTATCAAACCAACCAACCAGCCAACCACCTCTTTCCTTTGTCTTTGGGGGAAAGTAGTGAGGTCTCTCCTGCACTACTTTAAACTGCACTGGCAGTTTAGGAACGGCAGGACTTGCTCAGGTGAAAACGGTGAATGGAGAAGCCAGGGTGAGGCTGAGCTCAGAGCAGTGGGCCTCACACATGCTAGGCGGGTACTCTATCACTGAGCCC
Source organism: Hystrix cristata (assembly GCA_004026905.1). Taxonomy (NCBI): domain Eukaryota; kingdom Metazoa; phylum Chordata; class Mammalia; order Rodentia; family Hystricidae; genus Hystrix; species Hystrix cristata. Next base: position 61,486 of record PVJO010003248.1, on the reverse strand, counting down.
TAAGGAGAGAGAATTAACTTACGGGCTCATGTCAAGAATTAAATGACACCATGTAAAGTACTGTCTATTTGCTAGTGATTTGGGGACTGAGGGATCTCAGCATGCTGAAATTATGTCATGTAGGCAACCCAAACATGAGGGCATTCCTGTACCTGTTTAAGGTGTCCCCATATTATTCCTCTCTCCTAAACACCTAACGGTTAACATCTAAGTAAGAATATTAAGATGACTCAGATTCTTGTACGAGACTGACCTAAACTGAACTAGTAGTCCAAATGAGATCACTTTTATTCTATCCACAAAACCAGGTTGTCCCAGGTGTTCTTTGTAAATCTGGTGTTCACTGGGGAACAGGGTTTATCCTACTAGAAGGTGGAAATCCCAGAGGCTACCATAGGGGAGTACCAGAAGGTCTAGAGGTCTAGTATGTGGCACCGTCTTTGATGATGAGGTCCCTGCACAAGAGATATAGATGTGACCAGTGTGCCCTAGGCTTTCCGATGGGTAGCTGACAGAGATGTCTTCTGCCTAGCTCCTAAAGATATGCCGGGCTGTGGCAAATGTGCCCACACTGCAGCTCCTGCAGAATCCACAGGACCCAGCAAGCCTGCCTTCTTCGTGGACTCTGACCTTCTCTTTTGGGTACTTTTGAGGACTTTCTTGTAAAACTACTCACTACTCACCCTAAATACATTTTATGAACTGGAATGATCCTTGAATGCCCCCAGCTACAACAAAATAAAAAAATAAAAACAAAACGAAAACCAGAAACTTGGTGGGATCTCACATATGTTGTCTTTGCTTTATAGCTGGCGGATTCTTTAAAATCTTGGAGAGCAGGTGGGTGGTAAGAAGGGAACAAAAACGAGAGCTGTTTCAGTTGGAGGGAAGGAGCTGTGGGAAACATATGTCAGTACCATGAAGTGTCCTGTGAGGGTGCGGAATCTGCGTGCTGTGACGTGTGGAACCCAGCCCCATCTGGGCACACCCCTCCCTCTTGTCCTTGTGGCTCCCCCTTCCTCCATCTCAGAGTGTGAAGTACACCAGTGTGGATGCTGGGAAAACAGAGTGGAGTGCTGAGGAAGGGGGTCTGGGCAGTGCAGCCCAGCAGGCAGGATGGTGCAGGCTCCTGTGACCTTTCTGCCTAGCTTGTTTTGTCTGTATGGACAGGGGAAACCATCGCTTTTAACTAAGTTTTTACCTGCGGACATGGCCAGGGAGCCAAGTGTCATCTTCCCGGGCTCCTCTTGCCCACACCGACCCCCCTGGTTGTGTGGCAGATATGTGCACATTTCTCACGCTTTCTGAGAGCTGAAGAAAAACGAGCTTCCCCTATTTAGTAAGTGTGGACCTGTCCATGACACTAAATTTGGTTCTGCTGTCACTGGCAACATGAAGCAGCAACCTAGTTTAGAGGCTCACTTTCGGTTTAAAATAATTTCTCCGGGTTCATGTTACCTATGAGCCATTTGCTGGGGCTGGAGGGCACGGTTCCCTGGTCCTTAGCAGTAAAGACACGTCTGTGGCCTCTGCATGGCTGGCAGAGAATAGAGTCCAAGGAGGGAGGCCTCGAGACACCGGGCATGGCAGGGTGGAGCTTGTGCCCAACTGGCACCACTTGACTCCCTCCCCACCCAGGAAATCTCTGGGTCTCAGTCCATGCGTCTGCAAAATAGGGTAATAATTTCTGCCTCATCAGGGAGTGAGGATTAAAGGTGATGATGTCAGGAAAATAAATGCAAATGTCTACTGCCACTGTTCCCGGCTCTGTATAGCCACACTAATTTAGACCCTTGGGGAGAGTGTTAGGTTGGCCTGAAGTTGGGCAAAGTAACAATATTAGACTATTTCAGAGGAAATGTGATTTTTATTATCTTCAGGGATACCGAGTAAAGGGACTGTGTGCTAGCCCAGTGGGGATTTGTTTTATTTATTTATGTTTTGGTACCAGGGATCAAACTCAGGGCCTTATGCTTGCTAGGCAAGCACTCTAACCACTGAGCTAAATCCCCAGCCTGGATTTGTTTTATTTAAACAGGTAAAGCACAACTGACATCAGCCTAATGAGCTGCATTCATCAAAAGTGTGTTTTGAGCTCTGTGTGCCGGCTCTGTGACTGTGCACACATGCAGAAGAACAGGAGAGCTGCTCCAGACACAGTTCCTGCCCTCCGAGGATACACAAATGGTGGCGAAAGGAGATCTGCATGTACTTCAGGGCAAGAAGGAGACAATTATGCATCAGCCGCCATAGCAGTGACCAAGGTGAGAGCAGAAGTGTGGCGTGGCTCCCAGCTCTTGAGCACAGCTGGTAGCAATGACCGTGGTTTCAAGGAAGACAGGACTGGGTAGTTTAAACAGCAGGAGGAGAGGAAGAAGGGACAGCCTCAGCCTGAGTAACACAGGTGAGTGCGGGGCAGGAAGAGCATGAAGTCTATGAGGGAGCAAGGGCTAGCTGACCAGGAGTGGGAAGTAGGATGGGAGAGGGAGGCTGATGGGAGGCCTGGGGACCTGGGAAGGTGGGAAAAGGTCAGGATTGGCTTAGCAGGTGACAAAGAGCCTGACTAAGGTCTCATGCTTGGAAAGGGCCATGACTAAGAGCACTGCTCTGGGAAGAATTTTCAGTAGTATGCAAAATGGATTGGATATGAATTTTGGAAGTGAAACTGGAAACAACTCACTATTACGTCTACAATGATCCCGGGGTGAGGTGATAAGGCCTACATCCCTTCTGGCACTGGTGAGAATGGGACTGGAAAGGGGGGTGAATTGAGGCAATGTCTGGAGGAAACTGACAGATCTATTACAGGATGTGGAGGGAGGAGGAGAGCTTAAGATTCCACAGTTTGTCACAAGGGGACCGGAGGACGGCAGATTCCAGTCACCCAAGTAGATGAGTGGTGGTAATGGAGGCAGCATTGGGCTTACTAAGGGCCAATGATGTGGGGCCACTAGACAGCCAGGACTGGTGCTCAAGCCCAGTCATGAGGTGCTGTCAACAGGCCACTGTCACTGTGAGGTTTCACACATTCCCAGACAGACTTTGCACCATCCCCACACTAGAGAAATCCTCTGCTGTCAGGGTAAAGGCTAGAAAATTTAGCCAGCTTCAGTCAAGTCAAAGCCATTCAATTAATGAGGCATCAGAATATTATATGATCAAAGTCAATGCCCAGCTTTAGTTTAATCATTCTTGCCTTAATAGGTTTGTATCACAAGCTGAACACTGAGTGGTGGGAAGAGGCTGCCTCTGGGCATAATTAGAATATGAGATTCTCTACCAAGTGCCTGTCTGATTAGAAAGAAACTGAAAACCCCAGAGAAAATAGAAAAGGTCCCAGAAAATTCTATCCAAGGGTCACAACGTGAGCCAACAAGGAAGTCCCAGCCCCTTCCTGGAGAGGTCAGCCCTTGCAGGGGCTGGAAGTCACTTGAGGTCACACTAAAGACCCCTTGCCCACCATCCTGCACCCTGTCTTTGGGTCTCCTCTCCAAAAAGTGAAAGACAAGACCAGTACCAGGCGAACTGCAGTTGCTTGCCTCACATCCTGCGCACAGACCCAGTGCTCACCCATGGGAACAGCTGCCCCATCTGGCAGGAGCTGAGAAATGAAGTGGCAAGCAGCCATACCACTTCAGGCAGCAGGCTCCTCTTCGCCCTTGGAGGACTTCAGATGAAGCACCTACCCGTGGCCCCAGGAGACACCCCTTCCCTGCACATACATCTTCTGAGAAGCTTAAAGGAATTCTCAGATTCTTTCATTCCAGTTCTGTGACAGCCTAGTGAGAAGAGAGACCAAACACATTATCATCCATTTTGAGGAGGGATTGCACAATCCTCCCTTTACAGATGGAAGATAGGGTCCAGGAGTTCTCCATCTTTGTCCAAAGTCTCTTCGTTGGTAAATGGGAAGTTGGCAATTAATCTCAGGACTTGGTAAGTCTAAGCAGCTGGTGAGTGGCTAACTGGCTTCTGTAATTCAGTCTTGCAAGCAACAAACCATCAACTCTTTAAAAGTTAAAAAAAAAAAGAAGAAGAAGAAGAAACTTGACCCAGAGTGTTAACATATAACATGAATCCTGCTGATTAAAAAAATATTTTCTTGCTTTTCCCATCAGCCATCAAACACTGGTTGACAATTATTTGCAGCACTTTAGTGACACTGAGAAGGATGTATTTCAATGTAGTCAGTCTTTATTAACACTCTGCAGGGAACAGAGTGCAGCCACCATGGCCTTTTCTCAGGCACAGCTGGGATGCTGCCAAGGGAGGGCTCCAGAGCCGAAGAACCGCACCCAGCGGAGAGATGCCCAGGAGGCTCCTTATTATCCCCGGAGGCTTAGCCGGGAAATGTTAGAGAGGTATAAGGAAGGTTCAGGTGAATGATCACTTCATTCTTCAAGCAGATTTATGCATATTCTGCAAAATCCGTCTTCGTGTTTCTAAGCTGGCTTCACAGAGGGAGGGCACAGGAGTGAGGCTGAACTGTTGCATGGACTAGTGCATAACTGGGACCAGAATTTCCCTTGTTCTTAGAGAAAAAATAACAGAAAACCAGTGGCCAAAGGGCTGGTGACTCCTCCAGATGCTATTCCTGGTGTTTCTTGGCAATGGGCAGCTTCGGAAGAGGTAGCCGCTTTGAGTGTGCATCACAATTTTCACTATGCCCAGTGTTTTATCTGCATATCCAATCTTTGCTTGGCTTATTAATTAAATGCTGATGTACTACCAATACCTAAGTTGAAAGCTATTCAGTTTTTCAGCAAAAAAGTAAAAAAATAAAACAAATAATGTAGTGATTATTCACAGTAAAAATATATGTGTGTAACCAAAGACTTCACACTTAAATATACATATTTGTGTAACAAAAGAGAGGTTTAAGTTCAAATCTTCCCTAGGGATGTAAGAATTGGCTTCAGACTACTAATTAATCCATAAGTCTTTCCTTCCTTCTTTCTCTCTCTTTTTCCTTTCCTTTCTTTTATTGCATTGGAGATCTGGGGTTCAAACCCAGAGCTTCTCACGTGCTAGACAAGTGCTCACCTCTGAGCTACACTCCCAGTTCTTTTACTTTAGAGACAGGGTCCTGCTAAATTGGGCAGGCTGGCCTTCAATTTCCAAATCTCCTGCCTCAGCCTCCAGAGTAGCTGGGATTACAGGCCTGTGTCACCACACCTGGCTAATCCTGTGTCTTTGTTTGCTCGTTTATATTTCGATTCACCCCCACTTCTGTTTACACATAATTTGATGTGATTCAGGGGGAATAGCTGTTACCTGGGGGAAGGACACCATTCTATGGTTCTAACCATTTGGTTCTTCTGAGTGCTCCTTTTTCGTCTTTACATGCTGGCTGTGGATCACATGACAGGCAGCCATGGACCCCGGGGTCTTCTGATAGCCATGGTGTCCCAGGGAGGAGGACACAAAGATGAAAGCGCATCCCCAGACTGTTTGTGGTACAACTGCCACATAGCTCCCGAGACAGCATCACCCAGCCTTCTCAGGAAAACAACACTGGGCCACAGGCTGGAAGGAAAACCAGCAGCTGGGACCAGAGATAATGTATGTCCCTCTTCTCTTTGATGCCCGCATTTAGCAGTGGAGTGGACTGGGCCAGAGGGGAGACCATGAATGAAACATCACCAGTGGCTTCAGATTTAATTCTTGCTTGCTGATTTTAAAACTGTTTTTAAGTTGTTGGACCTTGATCTAAAACTGTTTCCTAAGAGGAGTGCATACAGTACAAGGAATTTAAGTTGGAGTTGATGGGGAGAATTTCGTTATGTCCCCTTCAGTTGTATTCTGTGTGAGTGACTTCAAAGTGCTGGGTCCTAGAAGACAGGCATAAGATGGGCGGGCAGGAGGATGCCCACCTTTTACTTATTAAAAAAGTCTCTCCAATAGGTGTTCTCCTGACACCAGAAGAAATGGAGTACTGTAAATACTCAAAGCCGGGATCTATGGGGCCTGATGTCTGCAGCCAGGATGGCCTCCTGCCACAGCCTAGCTCTTACTCAAGGCCTGCTGCACTTCCTCAGAAACCTTCCTGGCCAGGCATGGTGGCGTACGCCTGTAATCCCAACACTTGGGAGGCTGAGGCAGGAGGATCACCATGAGTTCGAGACCTGTCTGGGCTACACAATGAGTTCAAGACCAACCTGAACTACACAGTGTGATACTGTCTCCCAAAAAAAAAAAAAAAAAGCCTTCTCAGTTAATCCTGCTTGTTATAATAGACACATACCTTAAATAAGGAGCAAGCTGATGGAGTACCAGTGCAAAATGAAAGATGAATTCTTAAAAATTTTTGGGAGGAGGTGCTGGGGATCAAACTCAGGGCCTTGCACTTGCTATGCAAGCGCTCTACCACTAAGCTAAATCCTCAACCCCAAAATTATTAACTGATCTTACAAAATTAAGATGAAAGCCTTGGAAAGACTTCATAAAAGTAATATTTTTTCCTGTGAAAGCAGGTGCATTACAAATTATGAAAAAAAATCAGTAAAACTGATGAGGGATTCTTCATTCCAATTACTCCACGGAATGAATCTGAAATTGGGACTAAATTCTGAAGACCCATCCAATGCACTATGAGTATTATGTAGGCAAAAAAAGACAAACAGGAGCTACAACTAGGTAATCCGAATACCAAGAAAAAGCATCAGTCCTATGTCAAAAGATGGGTGGACAAACACACAATTATACAGTTTAAGTTAAAGTAAAATATAGATGTATTATTTAAAAATGATTTTGTGATACAGCAATTTAAAAACTGATGTTACTTGGCCGGGTGTGGTGGCACATGCCTACAATCCCAGAACTTGGGAGGCTGAGGCAGGAGAATTGCCATATGTCAGTCTGAGCTGCATAGTGAGTCCAAGGCCTGTATGACCCTGTCTCAAAACAAAACTGACGTACTATGATTCTCAGTCTTGACTTCATGGGTAAGCCTTCTTAAGCCTAATGTACTCATTAAAGTATTACTCTGTTTATTGGATGCCTGGAATTCCTCATAATGTGTCCACAAGGAGTTTGTGTATTTAACGCTTTTCTATTCCACTCTCTATCACCCACCATGAAGCCTGCTTGCCAGTTTACTGACTTCCACATCCTGCTGAGTTACTGCATTTGTAAAATCTTTCCCACCTCTACTGCCTTCCATTACTGCTATTCCTTTCTCAATCACCAACACTCACTTGTTCTTCAATGAGCCGACTGGAAAGATCTCTGAACCAGAAGTGCTGAGCCAGGTCACCCTTCCCAAAGCGGAGGATGTTCAGTTTAAGCTGGTGTACGGAGAACACAATCTATTCCCGGCATTGAGTGGATTTCAGGAAGGAAGAGGACAGAAGCAGTACAGCAAATGAGAAGTCACTCTGCTTGCCTGTGGCAAGAATCTGTGTACATTTAAACATGGGTGTGTACAATCTCAGTGGATCCACTTCCCCCCAAATAATGCCTGTTTCCAGAGGCTGGGCAGCTGCTCACTTTTCCTATGCTGGTCCCTGCTCAGTGTAACAATTTATCTGTTACAACTGATTCCATCACCAGGCTCCTCTGACACCTTTGCACATTCACCCAGTCACAAGAGGAGACCGTCTCCTCTGCTGACGGAAGACACTGTCAATGATGTCATCTACTGAGTAGTTGCTATGCACCTGCCTGGGGAAGCCCTGCACCACCTGGTTTAAACCCCAAGGCAGCCCATGAGATAGGTGCTATCACACCCTCAAGTCACAGAAGACGAAACACTCCATGAGGCTAAACAACACTTTGGGTCCTGTGTGCACAGGAGAACAGGGCTTGTGCCCAAGAGGTCGGATCTGAACCCACACCCTTGACCATTAGGTTAAATCACCTCCACATGCAGAACACTCTCTGTACCAGGGACCTGCCTGCGAGATGCTCACAAACCTTCCCTGAATAAGTGAGACAAAAAATAAAGTTCTTAGTGAGTATGTGGTCTGGTGTTGGGATTTCAACAGCGTACCAGATTGGGCTCAGTACTGAGTCTCCTGAAACATCAGCAAAGTGAAAAAAATTAAGAAAGTCCAGTTGGGCGATATTTGAGTTTGCATTTTGCTGAAACCCATTCCATTCACCTACAAAATGTTTCCTAATCAAAAAGCCCAAAGAGCTCTAAACCTGTCCCTAGGGCCTCAATTGCCTCCTCATTCTGATGGGAGCCATCTGGGCAGGAAAGGAAGCTGGCAGAGGTACAGGAGCATGGTGTCTGGACAGGAAAGAAATTCTTGGACAGCCACCTTTTGGCAAGGCAACAGGGGTGAGGCAGGTGTGATGGTATAAGTCCCATCACCTGCCTAGGCAAGCTGGGAGGAAAGGCTGCAGACTCAGGCTGCCTCACACCTTTACCAGGGAGAGCGGTGGTGAGTTCCTCAGACAGAGGAGTCTCAGGTAGCCCCAAAACCTAGGCCCCAGGCAGCGAGCAAGTCATGTAAGAGACTGGGGACTCTCACAGGAGGGCTTTCCTGTACCCACCCAACTCCCCACACCCAGGCTCAGGGCTGGTGCCATCAATGGGTGCCGAGGCCCAAGTGTGTAGGTACAAAACCTAAGATCCAGACCTGACATCCCTAAAACCTCAGTGACTTGAGCCTAGCCACAGCTCAATCTATGTCTTGCTCGGTTCCCCCACTTGGATTTCCAAGTCTTCTCTGAGCCAATCGAACCTACTGTCCCTTCATATGACAGAGCAGTCCAGCAACTCTGCCAGTGGGAAAAGAGGTTTAAGGTCCCAGGGAGAGAGATTTCTCTGTTTCTCTGTTTTATAAACAAAGCCCCAAGATGTAGTGAAATCTCTTGCTCTCTACATCAAGGCCAGATCAGAAACTGAGATTTCTCCACATCTCCCTAACTCTATTGCAGGCTGTGCTCCAATCACTGCCTCTTGCAAAATGCCCAAATGATTTTAGAATCAGAATATTCTATTCGGTCAACGTTACAGATTACGACTGGGTTCCCAGGCAGGCTAGTCCACAAAGACCTATTAAACTCATGTGCAGCCGAGAGAGGGAGAAACCAGCTCCACGACACCCTGGCTGCATGACCTTAACAGGTTATGAAGTCTCACTGGGTTTCAGTTTTCCTATTTGTAACAGAGATAATGATAGCACCCACTACATGGTGGGGGGAGTGAGAATTAAAGATGATCTCCAGCAGCACCCAGCAGCTCCTGCAACACACCCAATGGATATAACCACGATAACAGTGCCAAGGCAATGTGGTTCCTATACAGCAATGTGGTTCTCTATCTGGGCAGTAGCGACATTTGGGGCCAGTTCATACTTTGATGTAGAGGACTGTCCTGTGCCTTGTAGGATGTTTAGCAGCATCCTTTGCTTCTACCCATGAGATCCTGGTAGCACCCTTCCCCAGCTATGAAAATTAAACATCTTTTTAGACATCTCAGCTGCTGTAGCTGAGAACCAGTTTTACAGGGAAACTGCACAAAACCCCAGCTGAAGTGCCAGGGTTCCTCTCCCCACTGCAGCCCAGGTGGGATCTTCTTTTCCCTCATCTGCTAAGGTGTCCCCCAAACCAGCTCTAAGTCACTAGTGGAAGCACCTAACTCCTGGGCACGCCAGGGTTTCTTTGGCGGGGGTGTGTGTGTGTGTGGGGGAGTGAGGAGGACCTCGGAAGTGGGTGATGAAAAGAGAAGGGTAGAGGGAGAGGAAGGAAGAGAAGGGGCAGGGTTGTCCACCTGCTTCTCACTGACTGCCCCAAAGGCTGCAGGCAGGGAGAGTGTGGTGTGGTTTCTCCCCTTTCCTCTCCTCTTTTCCTCTTGCCAACGAGGAGGAGGTAAGCTATGGGGACCAGGCTCTGGGGCCCAAACCAGGGCAAGAAAGGTCAAGGAGGTGCACCAGGGGACACAGGCAGTTGTCTGGATGTCATTTGGACACAAAGCTGGGACAAACTGGATTGGATTTATCCCCAAAGCTTCCTGATGCTGTGACCCGAAAGAAAGTATACACATCCCATTCTACTTTTTCTTTGCTACTCTCTATACCTGTAATTCTCCTCTGTATCCATTTATTTGTTAAATGAGTATGGGCCAAATACCTATTGTATGTTTAGCCCTATATTAGGCTCCTAAGGATGTTTTTATTTGTTTTTGAGTAATTCTTTTTCAAAGGGAGGAGTAAGGAAGATGCTAACTAAATAAATGCAAGGAAAGGTCTAGTTGGACAATTATCACATGTCCAAACAGAAAAGTAACACGCATTCATACACACAGCTAGGGAGCTACTCAAATCATATAAACAATGCTGGGGAAAGTGGGAAAAAAACAATCTCTCCTCTCTCTCTCTCTCTCTTTTTTTAACAAATGAACATACAAACTGATGTCCAAAAGGTAGAAAGAGAAGTAAGCTTAAACAAAGAACACCAAGGCCCTATCATGTCTGCAGGCTGGTCTTGACTTCCAAGGGCATGGAGGTCAAAGGCCACATTCAATACAAGGGGTCCTTTCCCCAGACGGAATAAATCTGACCATTCTTCAATCAAACTGATTCTAAATTCTTGTTACTATTAGCAGGCATTATCCATTTCCTTTGTTCCAGTCTGGGGAGCAGTGCCTGACACTAGAAGCCACTTAAAAGCCACACCCTTTCACAACTGGCATGTGCAGACATGGTCAGTGCAGAGCAAGGGACACAGTCAGGGACTATCACTAGTCCAGAAACACAGTAAAGCCAACAAACCCCTCCCCCAAATCGTCCAAAGGTGAATCCAAGAACCAAGCCAGGTTATTCCTTCAAACACCTCTTCTAGGGAGGCAAATGTTGGTCAAAGAATGCATTAGCTTCTACATTCACTTCAGATGGCCCAGAGCTGGGGGGAAGGGACATGGTGCATTTGGTAATTTGGGGTCTATTTATCACTCCATTTATTCATTTATTTAGAGGGTCTGGAGATGGGGGACAAGCAATTTTTATGTGGTAAACATAAGCAGCATTATTAAACACAAAATGACATCTCAGAATTAACCATGAAAATAGGTGTGACAGGACAGACATTTCCCTTTTGGCTGGAGAATGGGTCAGTTGAAGGGGCAGGACAGCGATCACAGAATTCAAGGCTGTGCTGCTGAGCCTGAAGCCTGAGCATATAGTGGTCTGGAGCAGCCGCAGGCAGTCACTGTCCTAGACCCCAACCATCCATCCCAACTGGAACCAGCCCTAGCACTTGGAATTCCAGGTTCCTGAACACCAGAGGGCGACTGGAGCATCTTGGGATGTAAAAGAGCCTCTTATCTGCTGGGGGTGGCGTGGGGTGGGGTGGTGTGGGGGATGGGGAGGGATCGATGACCCTGTGATGGGTGCCGGGACATTTCCGGCTGGCTCAGCGCTCCAGTCGGTGCGTGGGCACAAATGCTGCATCCCTCCAGGTCCTGGGGTGAGGCTGTTTGGTTAAAGCGTGCACCAAGGCAGGTATGGAGTTTCCCAGTCATCGTACGTAGGAGGGGCCATCCCCTGGCCCCCGAGATTTCTCCATTAGCAGACCTCTGGCCTTGACAACCGCAGGGCCCCATCAAACCACCACACGTCTCAAAACGCAGCGATATCCTAAATGCGTGGGCAGCGCTTTGTTACTCCGTTGGGCAAAATGCGTTTGCCCTCGCCGCTTTCCCCCAAAGGACAGGAGGGGATATCTTTGTCCGAGGTGCCGCACGGACACCTTTGTTTGCGGGCTCCCCTTTCCAAGGCTGCCCCAAGACCCTTGGTCAGTCTGGAATGGCAATCCTGAGCCCACCTGTGTCGGGCGGTGGGAGAAGGGGACGAGGGCTGGGCAATGTTTGAATCGATTCTCGAGCCACTCCGGCAGCCAGCCAGCTAGTCCATCCAGGAGCAAAGGGGCAGCCTGGCCCGGTGAGGGCTCTCCTCAAACCAAGAAGACATTTCTCGGAAATTCAGATCAACTTGGGCGGCCTGCGTGGACGATTCGGCATCTACAATTCTCATCCGTCTCACAACTACTCCCCTTACCAATGTTCAGTGATAGAATTAATCAGAAAGCCGCCGGAACCTGGCCCAAGGCAGGACTGCGAGTTTGGGACTGGTTCGCCGGGAGTTCGCCCCTTCCCCCACTCCCTCGCCTCAGTTTCAAGGGCAGCAGTGAACTCGAACGTTTAAGTGAAAATAGCACACTTAAGAGAAATAACATAAAATAATTAACCGCACGTTCATAATAATAAAAAATACAACAGGCACGCCAATCTTGCTGTGGCCTCTGGATCAATTAGAACGAGCCACAGGTCAGGGGTTGGGGGCTCTCTTCGGTGTCCTCCAGGAGGCCAGCGGGCCCACACCCCAGGATCCCCAATCTCCGCTGGGAAGGGGAAGGGCAACAGCCTGAGGTTCCACCTCTGGACGGGATCAGTTCCCGTGGTAACCCCCATTCTTCACACCTCCCCCGCCCTGGGCTCGGAAAGATGATGGGTGTGGTCCCAGTACAGGAGAGAAACTCGTGCTCCCGTCTCAGGTTCTCCCACCAAATGAAGCCACAGGGAGTAAAACGAAGAGGGGCTCCACCTGCGAGCTCCGCCATCCCCGGGAGGTGGTCAGCGGCCCTAGATGGGGAAGTCTGGTGGTCCCCAGAGGCTCCGCTGTACTGAGGGGCGTGGTCCCTCCGCGGACGGCCGCACAGCTCGCGCAGAAACCTCGAATACGTTCCCCGCGGCCTCGCGGACGCTTCCTGGCTCTGCCGGGTCATGCACAGTGGGTGCGCTTCGTGGCGGCTGTGACTCGGGTCCAACAAAGGATCAGAAATGAGAGACGAAAAGGGAGGGGTGAGTTGCTGGGGCGGGGGGTCCGGCAAAACATTCTCATAGAATAAAAGCCAAAATAAGGGAGGGGGTAGGGGCGCAGATCACGTAACCTCTACAACAAAGCGGCGAGCTCTCTCAGAAGATCCTGGGTGAACGCCCTCAATGCTCACATCCGCAGCAGCAAAACGTCGATTTCAGCGCTGATCGCCCCTCTCCCCTTTAATGCCAGTACCTCCCGTGTCCTCGGAAGCCCAGACACTCTATTTGGCATAGTACGATAAAGACGTGACCGCAGCAAAAAGATGGCACCTCGCGTTCGGAGGGGGAAAAAACGGGGGAGGGGTGGAAGTGGGAGGCGGCACAGCCTACTCTCTCCTTCCTCGCCCACCCAGGTCCACACCCACTGCCGCAGTGAGGGGCGAGCCCTGCGCGCCAGCTCCGCGCCTCCGGCAGGGAGCGCACACGCCGGGCGCCGAGCGCCGGGCGTAGAGCGCAGAGAAAGGAACCCGCCCCAAAATGCACCTGCAGCCCCAGCGCACGTCTGGGCAGGGCTGCGGCTGTGCGAACCCGCGAGCGGGGAGCCGCGGCTGCTGAGTCTACTCACGCCGCGAGGCCAGGTGACCCCTGCCTGTTCGAGTTTCCACAGGGGGATTAAATCCGCGCACTACATTCTCTCAGGCGCAGCGCTGCTCCCGTCTCTGCACCAGGCGCGCGCAGGGGGAAGGGCGGTTTAAGTGACGGCACCTGGACCCCTCCCCATCTCCCCGACTCCTCCCAGCCCCCAAATGTCCCTTGCGGGTTTCTGAAGGAGGAAAAGGGGCGGGGGCGGGCCACCGCCTGAAGGCCCCTTCGGGATCGCTGCTGGGAGGTGCAGAGAGAGAGAGAGGTAGGCAGAGAATCATCTTTTCTAGAACCTGATCATATCTTCCTTAGGACTGATGCCAAACACGGACAGAGAAATCGGATTTCGGGTTCTGTTTCGGGGGTCGTCTACGGACCCTACGCATACACACACACGCCCATTGCGGCAAAAGGCTGAGATCGAGGATGCACGCAGCCCCCTCACAGGTCACCGCCATCCGTGCCCCACCCTGCGGGCACAGCCTCCCTCTGGGGTTTGCGAGACGCGTGTCGTGTGGATCTCAGGCACACACAAACACACAGACACACGCACCCACACGCGTGCGTGCATCCCTCGCACGCGTCCCTTTCTAAACCGCCCTAGCCCCAGTCTCTGAACGTTGAGGGAGCAGGAAGGGCCACCACGTTGCTTCGGATGGATGCCCAGCGCGCTAAACCCACTCCTGCGGCGAGGGGCGAGGGGCGAGGGGCGGCGGCGGGGGGAGGGCAGAGGGCCGGACGGAGACGCAGACCGGAGCCTCTGCGCTTACCTGGTAGTCGACGGAAGGCGAGGACAGTGGAGAAGAAGGTGGCTGTGGCTGAGGTGGCAGAAGGTGGGCGGTGGCGGCGGCTGCTGCGGGTGCCGGAGCTGGTGGATGGCGGTGACTGCGAGCGCGCGCCAGCGAGAGGGCGCGTTCCCGAGGCCGGCGGGCGGCGCAGGCGCGAGCAGCGGGAGCGCGAGTCTCGCCAGGGGAGGGGCGGCAGCAAGGCCTTCGTGGGCGCCTTCCCCTCCGGCCACCAGTGGGCGCGCGCGAGCGCCCCACCTCTCGGCACTCCCGCGCCTCCTGGCTCGCTCCTCTCGGCGGTTCCCGACCCTGGTTCCACTCCCTCCAAGCCTCGGGCCGCGGCGCTGACCGCCTCGCGCACGCGCGCTCCGTGGCGCACGCGCACTCTCGCCCCCTGCGGCTGGAGCCTTTGTCTCGTCGGAGGGGTCGCCTGCTTTGGCCCCGCGGCGTTAGGACGAGGGCCTTGCGCACCGGGCAGGTCCGTTTCACCTTTGGTTCCCGCCGGCCTCGGGCCAGTGCTCCAGCTTGCAGAGCTCTGAGCGGGTTTCCGCCAGGGCTGGCTGCCCAGTCCGTCACCTGGGACCTCGAGGCCCCGGTCCAGGCGTCCTGAGTCTGCTGAAATGGTCCCCCCACTCCACAGTTGGAGGTCACTTTCCTTGGGGCCGCTTCCCTTCTCTCCACTGTCTGAATTCTCTCCTTTTCGGTTTTAAACAAAGTGAATTCTTAGCAAAACCCCTTAAAACTGGCTAACTTGGTCCAATTTTTTAAAAACAAGGAACACCGGAATCTATTACATATCTATGACCCTAGCGGGGAAAAAACCCTTAAATTAGATGAAGTTCAGATGGTGCTTATCACATCGCAAAGCATTTTCACATACACGGTTATTTTTATCTTGTTTGTTGAAACAATTTTATACTCTACAGCCTGAGATCTGAATTTTTAAGCGTCTGCTGAAGATGGTGACCAGATTGAAACTGACCGTTCTTGCCCCTCCTTGGGCTTGGCCTTCGCTGGGATAGCTCATTTCTCCGACTCTGTTTAAAGCTCTGGCCAAGAAAGGCTGGCGGGAGGGGGAGGGCGGAGGCGGCGGCTATCTCCTCCCAGGGAGCTGGAAACTTGTCTTGAAACATCAATTTGCATGACTTTTATTGTTTTGCTTTTTTAAACTGATATATATTCTAGAGTAGTATGAAAAACAAGTAATATTTTCTTCACATGGGTTTAATTACTACATTTAATTTCTATAAGCGAGTGCTGAAAGTGGGGCTAACTTTTTAAACTACTGGTTCTGAGTTTCTGGAATTGACCTTTGCTGTTATTCCAACTGCCATCAGCCTCCTTCAAGACCCATACTTTGTACATGTAAGTCTGTACTGTTCTTCCTGCTCTCAATTTCTCACTATTATCAGCCCACCTGTACTCCCTGGGCAAATCGGTCTTCAAAAGTGATTTTTTTAATCATGACATTCTTTTGCTCAAAAATATCTAAAAGCTTCCCTCCACCTTCTGAGTGAAGTTAAACTCTGGCCCTGCATTCAGTGACAATCCCCCAACCCCCATGTTATGACTCCAAGGCCTCTCCAGCATTTTCTCTCACCTACTGTGTACTCTGATGAGGTTGTTTGAACCTCTTCCCCACATCTGTACTCTGGGATTTCCCTTTACCTATAGTCCTTGCTTTTTCTCCACCTAACTGATACACTACCTAACCTTCGAACCCCAGCTCAAAATTTACCAAGGCTGTGTCCAGGTCCCCCAACCTGAAGGGATATTTCTAGTCTCTAGAAGGAGCTTAGGAGTTACTCATCTCCTCTCTGAAAGTGAGGAAGAGGTGAAATTTATTTATTTTTCAGTGTTGACATTTGATCGTTGTTCCCAGTAATTTCTTTTTCTTGCATGGAGTTTTCCCATTCTCCCCCATTACCTCCTATTTAATGTAGACATGTCCAAAAAAGCTTTAAGAGGCATTGGAAATTTCACTACATTGATTCTTCCTTTCTATTACCAGAATGCCGTCCTCAGAGGATTTTCCTTCAGTCCGAATCACACAATGAAAAAGCCCAAAGAAGTACAGATAACATGAACAAAGTGTAAACATTTGTTGTATAAGCCACAGAAATTTTAGCAACTGTTTGTTACCACAGCAAAGCTGACTAATACAGAAATTAAATATAATTGTGTATAAAGTTTCTTACACAATGACTGACATGGAGCATTCATTACATGATTAAATGGTAGTTATTTCATCATCTTCATAATGCTTTTGCTACATATTATTTTCTACATGTAAAGTAATCCATAACAATCAAATTAAACACTTCTCTACATTCAAATTTCTCACCCCCAAGACAATATAACTGTGAAATGTCAGGGACCTGATGACAGTGTTGTCCCCTGATACCAAATGCTCACATTTGCCTACATTAAATGGAAGTAATAAAAGCTAGGAACAATTGTAAGCAGATCTATCATTTATGTGTTGTGGATTTGAATGTTCATTCCAGGTAATTTAATCATTGTTGGTTGCTAGTGATTCACTAATGCAGGCCAAGAAAATGCACTTCCTCCCTTTTTCCATGCCCCTCCCTCTTGCTGACATAGAAATCTCATGACCATGTACAGCATGATGAGCCCACATTTGTAGGACTGTAGAAGGAGGATTGGACTAGGGAAAGAAAACTGATCAGCTATCAGGAGCCTGGGGTCCCCATCTTAGCCATGTTGTATGACACCAGTTGAATCCATTACCTTCTCTGAAGATTTTACTTCTTTTGTTGAATAGTGTTCCAGATAGAGTTAGAATTGAGATCCAGACCTGTAGAATTTGGGAGCTCTGCCACCAAATCTATTCACAAGGTAAGCTAAAATGTTGTAACAAATAGACCCCACAATATAATGGTGCAAACACAAATGCCCTGGTACACAGTCCTGGGTGGGTGTTCCAGCCTGGGGGGCAACCTCCTGGGTGGGAAGTTGAGGCCCAGGTTTCTTCCATCTTGCGACTCCCCCACTCCTTAGGGCTAGTTCTTTCCTTGGTTGGGACTGGGCTGTCATTTAGAGGGTCCAGCTGGCAAAAGGAGAAGGAGCATGATGAAGAAGCACACTGACTCTTATCTTGCAGTGGCCTCTGACCATGTCTAACAGGAAGAGCTTGGTTATGTGATCATTCTTTTTTTTTTTTTAATTTTTATTTTTTACCAAGAACATGCATTGGTACATTGTATACATAATGATCCCATTTATCATGGTGATTTTGTACCTATAGATAATGTATCTTGGTTCTCCCCCTTCCCCACCCCTCCCTTCCATTCCCCCTTTTCCTTATTTACAGCAGGTTTATTTACATTTTTCCATTTTTTCCCCTTTCTTTCCCTTTTCCCTTCCTTCTTTTCCCTTTCTAGTTTATGTGATCATTCTTAAGTGCAAGAGAGACCAATAAATATAGGAGAGTCGTGGGTCCAAGGAGAAGAGGGGAAAAGATTTGGGTGGAAGCCAGTCTCTGTGATATATAATTTTTACACGGGGGGTAAAAGACCCTGGGAAAATAGTAAAAGCACTTGAACTTGTCTCTTCTAACATGTGTCTAGGTTGGCTGACTATTGGATAGCGAAGGGTGGGTAACTAGGAGAGAAAGATAAAAGCCAACTTTCCAGTTATGGTCCCAAGAAAGAAGGTATCATTGTGTACTTCTGTATCAGAGAATGTTTAACCTGTTTTATGCCATGGAAACCTTTGGCAGTCTGAGAAAGCTCTTTCTTCTTCTTTTTTACATTGGTTCATTCCTTTTTAAAATTTTTATTAGTCATATTTCAGTACATAATGAGGGATTTGTTACATATACATAACACATCTCAATTCTATTTTTCCCCTTCCTCTCCACCTCTTTTTAAAAATTGTTGTGCCAGCATCAGATTTACTTGTATATTTCTTAAGTCTTCATCAAGTTAATTATCATAAACATAGATCACTGGCCAGACTAACAGGTGAAAAAACACACAAAACATTTAGAACAATTATACACTGTTAGCTACATTGGCCACTCTGTGTTACAATAACTTTTATCTCTTTCTTGTTTTCCTTATTGCCTTTTATTTTGCACTTTATTTGTATATTAGGTTTCTCGTGTAAAAGAAACCTTGCAATATCTAAGCTTGTGTGTCTGATTTATTTCACTTAATATTATGGTCTCAAAGTGTACCCATTTTCCTACAAATGATTCATGTTTATCTTTTTATGGCACAGTAGTACTCCATTATGTATAATTATCATATTTTCCTTATCCACTGATCTGCCGTTGGACATATAGGCTGCTTCCAAGATTTAGCTATTATGGCTGTGTTGCTATAAACATGGGTGTGCATACATCACTGTAGTATCATATCATTAACTCTTTTGGGAAGATACCTAGAAGGGGAATAAGCAGGCTTATTATTTTTAGTTTTTTGAGGCATTTCCATACAGATTTCCATAGTGGTTCTATCAGTTAACACTCCTACCAATAATGAAGAAGGGTGTGTCCCCCCCCATATCTCCAGCATTCATTAATGTTTGATTTCTTAAAGATAGCCTTTCTTTCTGGAGTGAGATGGAATCTCAGTGTTGTTTTAATTGGCACTTTAATGGTCAGAGATGTTGAACATTTTTCATGTATTTATTGGCCATTTCTACTTCTTCATCTGAGAAGTTATCTATTCATTCCAGATACCCATTTTTAAAATTGGGTTTTTATGTTTGGGAGGGTCTAATGTTTTTGAGTTCTTTATATGTTCTAGACATTAGTCCTTTGTCTGAAGAGTATCTGGCAAAGTTTTTCCATTCTGTATGTTGTCTCTTTGCTCTGTTAGTGGTTTCTTTTGCTGTGCAGAAGCTTTTTAATTTGATGTGATCCAGTTTGTTGCTTTTGGGTATTGTTACTTGTGCACCCAGGATTCTGTTCAGAAAGTCTTTGCCTATGTGTCTTCAAGAGTTTTACCTATTTTGTCATCTGGCAGATTGTTTCTGTTTTAATATTTAGCTCTTCAATGCATTTTGATTTTAGTTTAGTGCATGGCGAGAGATGTGAGTCTAGGTTCTATCTTTGGCATGTGGATAAGCCAGTTTTTCCAGCACCACTTGTTAAAGAGGCTTTCTTTCTTCCAGTGAAAGTATTTGGTCTCTTTATCAAAGATAAGGTACCTGAGTGTGCCTGGAGTTGTTTCTGCATCCTCTGGTCTGTTCTACTGATCCACAAGCCTGTTTTGTTTTTTTGGTTTTTTGGTGTTTTGTTTTGTTTTGCCAATACCATTGCTGTTTTTATCACTGTAGCTTTGTAGTATATCTTGAAGTCCAGGAATGTGTTTCCCCCTACTTGCCCTTGTTGCCTAGAATTACTTTTGGTATTCTAGCTCTCTTCTGGTTCCATATGAATTTTAGGATTGCTTTCTGTAGTTCTGTGAGGAATGATCATTTGATTGGAATTGCATTAAATCTGTATATAGTTTTGGAGATATGCCCATTTTGAGTATATTGGTTCTGCTTATCCAGGAACAGGGAGTATCTTTATATTTTCTGATTTCCTTTTTGATTTCCTTTTACAGAGTACTTTAGTTTTCATTCCAGAGGTCTTTCACTTCCTTGGTTAGGTTAATTCCTAAGTATTTCATTTTTCTTGATGCTGTTGTGAAAGGTATTGTTTCCCTAATTTCTCTGTCAGTGAGTTTGTTATTGGTGTTGTATCCTGCTACACAACTGAATTTGGCTAGTATGAGGAGTCCTTTGGTTGAGTTTTTGGTGTCTTCTATACAGAAGATCATGTCATTTGCAAATAAGGATAATTTAACGTCTGCCTTTTCTATCCATATCCCTTTTATTTCTTTCTCTTGCCTAATTGCTCTGGCTAGTGTTTCAAGAACTATATTGAACAAGAGTGGTGAGAGTGGACATCCTTGTCTTGTTCCTGATTTTAGAGGGAAAGTTTTCAGCTTTTCTCCATTTAATATGATGTTGGCCATTGGTTTGTCATAGACGGCTTTTTATCGGATTGAGATAAAGATCTTCCATACTTATTTTCTTCAGGATTTTTTTTTATCACGAATGACTGTTAGATTTTATCAAATGCCTTTTCTGCATCTATTGAGATGATCATGTGATTTTTGTCCTTGCTTATGTCTATGTGGTGTATTACATTTATTGATTTGTGTATGTTGAACCATCCCTGCATCCCTGGGGTGAATTCTTCTTCGTCATGATATATGATCTTTTTGATGATCTGCTGCATTCTGTCTGCCAGTATCTTACTGGGGATTTTTGCATCTATGCTCACTAAAGAGATTGGCCTATAATTCTTTTGTGGGTGAGTTCTTTTCTGGTTTTGAAATTAGGGTAATTCTTGCTTCCAGGAATGACTTTGGGAGTACTTCTTCCCTTTCAATTTCATTAAAGAATTTGAAGAATAGTGGCATTAGATTGTTTCTGAAGTTCTTATAGAGCCCAGCAGTGAATCCTTTGGAACCTGGGGCTTTCTTAGTTGGTAGTTTTTTTTTTTTTTTAAACGTCTTCAATTTCATTTACTGACATTGGATTATTCAGCATTTTTATATCTTCTGGGTTTGGCTTTGGTGGCTCATATGTATCTAGAAATCTATCCATTTCTTCTAAATTTTCCCTTTTATTAGAGTGTAGGCTGTCAAAGTAATTGAGAACCAGTGATCCGGATTTCAGCAGAATCAGTTGTGATTTAACCTTTTGTTTTTTTTTAATTGTGCTGGGGATCGAACTCAGGGCCTTTTGCTTGCAAGGCAAGCACTCTAACCACTGAGCTAAATCCCCAGCCCCAAACCTTTTTTTAAAATTTCTAATTGCATGGATTTATTTCTTTTCTTTTCTTATTTTGGTAACACTGGCTAAGGGGTTATCTATTTTGTTTACTTTTTTCAAAGAACCAACTCTTTGATTCATTGATTCTTTGTGTTGATTTTTAGTCTCAATTTCATTAATTTCTGCTCTGATCTTTATAATTTTATTCCTTGTACTAGCTTTGGGTTTGGATTGTTCTTGTTTTCCTAGGACCTTAAGGTTTATCATTAGGTTATTTATTTGAACTCATTCTGTTTTTCTGATATGGGAGCTCACCATTAGAAACTTCCCTCTTAGGGTCATTTTCATTGTGTCTCATAGGTTCTAGTATGTCATACTGGCATAATCATTTGATTGTAGGAGCTTTCTACTTTTTCCTTAATTTCATCTGTGATCCATTGATTATTTAAGATGATATTGTTTACTCTCCACATGTTTGCATAGTTTCTGTGGTTTCTTTTGCCATTGATTTCTATTTTCATTGCACTATCATCTGATAATGTGCACGAGATAATTTTGATTCTGTGCATTTACTTAAGCATGCTTTAAGGGTCAGTATGTGGTCTGTTTTGGAGAAAGAGGAGAAAGACCTATGTGTTCCTAAGAAGAATGTATATTCTGTTATTGGATGGAATATTCTGTGGAAATCTGTTAAACCCATGTGTTCAAGGATTTGGTTCAACTATGATATTTATTTGATTTTTTTGGTCTAGTTGATCTGTTTGTGACAGTAGGGTGTTGAAGTCCCCCAATTACAATTGGTTCCTCAGTACAAATGTATCATATACATTATTAGTGTTTACCTGATTTTTTATGTCCATTAGTGTTTGCTTTATGAAGTTGGGTGTGCAAGTATTTGGTGCATATATGTTTATAATTGTTATAGCTTCCTGTTAAATTGTTCCCTTAACTAATATGTAGTGATCTTTGTCTCTTCTGATCAGCATTGGCTTGAAATCCACTTTGTCTGAAATTAGGGTAGCTACTCCTACTTTTTTCTGGGTTCATGTTTCATGGATATTTGTTTTCTATCCTTTGCTTTTTTTTAATCTTTTTTTTATCCTTTGATTTTTAATCTGTGAGTTTTGTTTTGAATTAAATGTGTTTCTTGTATACTATATATTGTTGGGTTTTGTTTCTTGATCTATTCTGCTGATCTGTGTCTTTTGGTTGGAAAATTGAGAACATTCACATTGAAAGTTATTACTCAGAAGCAGTTACTTATTTCTGTCATTTCATTATTTTTCTATTGCTGATATCCTTATTTTTTCCTTTTTCTTTCACCACTACATTTCTCTCTGAAGCCATCTGGAATCCTGAGTTTTCCCTTTGTTATTATAGAGTCAGTCTCCCTTTCCAGCAAACCACAACTTGGGAGCCAAGTGAAAGTGCAAATTGTCCTTTCCCTTATCTGTATTGTGTTCTGTCTTCAATTTTTCTGTAGGTTTTAATTTTCCTGTCAGATCCTACTTGGTTCTCTTTTTTTCTTTCCCAAGTTGTTGGATTCTGAATTTCAGAGGGGCTGAGTTGTTGTCACTTACCACTTCACCATTTACCTGGAAGTCCTGCAGCTCTTTTAAATTGTATAAGATGCTGCTTACCTTTGTTCCTGGCTGAAATCACCACTAATTAAAATTACTCAGATCAGACATTGAGTCCCAATGTGGTCTTCTCCATTCAGAAATCCTGACCCAGTCCTCTTTATTCCTGAGAAAGCTCTTTCTGAAAGGAGAGAGAGAGAGAGAGAGAGAGAGAGAGAGAGAGAGAGAGAGAGTTAGTTACTGGGTATTGAATCCAGGGCTGCTCTACTACTGAGCTACATCCCCAGCCCCTTTTTAAATTTTGTTTTGAAACAGAATCTCACTAAGTTGTGCAGGCTGTCCTCAAACTTGTGATCCTCTTGATTCAGCCTTCTGAGTAGCTGGGATTATAGGCATGCACTACTGCACCCTGCCTGAAAATAATATTTTAAAATGTATAGCATAAAATATACAATATTACAAAGCAAACCCTTTATGTTCTGCTCATTAGGGGTGGTAATGAGAGCTGCCTTCTCCAAGGCCAGGCCTTTCCTGGGATGCCCCATATCTAATGTCTGACCCACGTGGAGATAAAGGCTCAACACGGGATATCTGTGATGGTGTGTGGAGGCCCCAGGATTCCCTGGGGCTGTTGCTGGCCTGTGTCACAAGTGGACTCCCGCACAGCCCTGCTCCCTCTCCCTCTCTTCATAAGTATCAACCTTTAACAAGTCTCCCACATGCCAAATGCCATTCAGAATTTGCTTTCCAGAGTCCAATTTATTCTTCATTAATACAAAATCTATCAATGGATTTAGCACCTTTCCTAATTTAAAACAGCAGCAAATATAACTGGCATTTTGTGATATCAGAAATATACGTAACTGAAAATCTCTGTTAATGATGGTCACTGGTACTTTAATGTGACATTCATTATTGAAATGCCAACTTTCAGTCAAGGTTGTGAAAATAAAGATGAAATTTTCCCCTTTCTAAGTTCACGGATCTTCAGGTTAAGAACCCTTTTTTGTATATAGTAGGAGTTTAATGAATCCCTTTAAGTGAACCACATAAATATTACAATGAAATCAAAAGAGCATCTTTTAGTGACTACATCAATTAGTCTTAGCTTCTGAGTGACAAAAATGCAAAGCAAAGGTTGTTTAAAGGAGGTGAAATTTTATTTCTTTCTTACATAGAAGTCCAGAAGTAGGAGTCAAGGGCCGTTTGAGAAGCTCCAAGACAATCAGGGAACCCACACCCATCTGTTTGGTTTCTCTACCACCCTTGCACACTCTGCCTCATAGTGTACCCTAACTCCTGGAAAGGAGGAACTGATGCAGAGGGGCATCTTTGTACTTTAAGGGCATATTCTGGAAGTCACACATGACATTCTTCTTAGCATCCTGTGGACCAGAATTTACACATAACCACACACAATTGCCAGTGAAGCTAGAACATGTACTTTTATTACAGAGGGCCTTGTAGCCAGCTAAACACCAGTTACAGAGGAAAAGGAGACATGAGAGAACAGCTAAGAATAATGCTAAGAAGCTATCTCACTTGGTAATTTTGTCTAGTTATGAATGAATAGCTCTTTTTTGCTCTTTGAAAGTTTCCTAAAAATACTTCACAAAAAGGTATTTTCTATAAAAACAGATGACAGCCTTCAAAATCAGCATTCCTTTATTTTTTATTGTCAATGCATCTTCCCAGATTCAGGGCAGATTTAGACAGCCTAACATGTATTTGTTCTGCTTAATTGTCTGCTACTCAGGGTGCTTTGATAAGACATCTGACAGTCGTCCCTCAAAGCCAGGGTAGGGAAATAGCAGTATAAAACATCTCAGTCAGAAAGTGGGCTTTAACGTTGCAGACAAGGCTTCATTATGCAAAAGGAACCATCACTGGGTTTCCCAGTATCCCCTGTTGCAACTGAAATGTGAGTTGATTCTCACACCCATATATAAATATCTTAATTAGATGAAGTGAGGCAGAGTCACGTTTTAATTTCCCTGGACTTACCCCTCACTAATTATTGTTTGAGCCCAAGGTTTCCCTTCCACCTTTATATTTCTGAAACACCTCTTCCCCACCTCGCTTTCCCTCTACTGCCTTGCCAATGCCCGGCTGCCACTTGCCTGGTTTTTCTGAGTTCTGGAAAGAAGGAGGGGAACTGCAGATGAGGATTTAGGTTACACATGACTCATCAGGGTAACTATTGTCACAAAACCGAGGATGATCCTGGGGTCCAAAAATAAGGACCAGGCATAATGGATCCATGAAGTCATTCTCTTGTTATACTTGGCTTTTCCTGGACACACTCAATATCCTAGTGCAGAGGAATGTCAGATAATTTGAGGAGCGCTCAGAAGAGATCCTCAAATACAACATTTGCAAAAGAGGAGGAGGAATCTCTTTCACTTGAGCTGTGCTATCAGTTGCAACATTCCACTCTGTGGAAGATGTAGTCAGAATTCTAAAAATTACCAACACATTAAGATCTGAGTAAAATATCATGTGCTAAACTCTGGCATTTGTACCTGGCTTTATTTTTTATAAGCTGTTCTTTATTCAGGGTAAAAAGAATTAGCATTTCTTCTTTAAGCAATACTAAGATCTAAGAACTACTACTTGCTATAATTAGATTAGTGTTCTGATTTTTCCCCCAAAGAAGCAGGTTCTTCATCCTGCATCCTGTCATTCTTCAACATTTATGTGTCTAAGTGTAATGAATACAATGGTGCTAAAGACCCCAAGCTGAAAGTCTGGTGATTTGCAGGTGATTTTTTTAATCTGTATCAATCCTAAAAATTCAGCTAGCCAACCTGAAAAGTCCACGTACAGTATGGCTCAACAATCTGACATTAGACATCTGGAAAATGCAAGAGACAATAAAAAGAAGAGTGGCTGCCAGGGGCTGGAGAGGTGGGAACAGAGCAAACAATGGGGATTCTGAGGTCAGGAAAGCTATTCTGTATGATATTCTAATGGTGGATATATGCCATTGTACATTTGTCCAAACTCACAGAATGTTCAACATCAAGAGAGAACCCTAATGTAAATGATGGACTTTGAGTAACAATGATGTCAATACAGGTTCCTGGGTTGTAACAAATGCACCACTTTGAAATACTGATAGTGCAGGAGGATGTATTTGGAGGAAGGCGGGGGATTTCTCCATGCTTTCCACTCAGGTATTTTTTTTTTTTAACTTGCTTCGTATACTTCTAATGTATTGTTACTAAAACTTTTTGGCAGTGTGAGAATTTAAACCAAGGCTTCACATTGAGGTATGTCCTAGCTCCTTTTTTTTTTTTTTTTGAGATAGGTTCTAAGTTGTCCAGGCTGACCTTGAACTTGTGATCCTCCTGCTTCCACCTTCCAGAATGCTAAGATTACAGACTTGCACCACCACACTTGACTCTGCTGTTTTGCTGTAGACTTAAAACTGCTCTAAAAAATAAAGCCTTTTTTAAATTAAAATTTTTAAAAATATATATGGGGAAACGAAAAAAATATTGGGGGTTAGAAACCACATAGGTATTGTCAAATGATCATTTTTAAACTCTGACATTGTAGGACACAGTCTTTAAAAATCAAACTCTAGGTAATAATTTAGACCCTTCCATGGCAAAAGAAAGTCCCTGCTGAATTCAGTGAGTCAGCTAGGCTACCTGGAGGGAACTCTGTTCTTTATCTTTATCTCCACATGAGAAACTACTGTGTCTGTGTTTTAAAATATCAAATAAAATCCACCAGTGTGGTGTCTAGCGTTTCAAATAAATCCTTGCCCTTGAGGAGTTTCTGGGAGTTGGTAGCCTGAGAGTTTATATATCACTGTTTCCTGGAAAAGTCTGAAGCACCAGGCTGCCAGCCTGTTCTCTCTACACACATCTGGGCAAAAACTGCTGCGTTTCTGACAGCAACTGGCAGGCTCGAGACACCCTGACTTCCTGGTCCTCCTGTGCAAGTGAATGCCAGTGTCCCTTCTGACAGCTGATGCCCTTCAGAATCTGCTGAGGGCCTGAGGCACTTTGCTTTGCTCCAGGGGGAAGGATCCTGTTAGCTGAGTCTGGCTCTCCTTGCCTCAGGAATGAGCCCTAAGTCACCCTTGGCAGGTTGTGTTGGAAGGCGGCAGAATAATCTGAAACATTGTTTCAGAGTACTGTGGCTCCACTTGGCTTCCCACACCTTTAGTCTTCAATTTGTACCTTTCTCTAGACCCGTTCATGCCTTTCTGCCTTGTAGAAGGCATCCAATCCAGATGGAGAAAAGCAAAATATGCTAGTGGTCACTGGAGGCATCGAGGAATTTAGGGGTTTGTGTTTGTGGTTTCAAATTCAGCCCATCATCATTATTCATGAATCCATATTTGCAAATTTGTCTACTTTTTGAAGTGCATTTGTGACCTCCAAATCAATCCTCATGGTGCCTTTCCAGCACGGACTTTCGCAGACTGGCAAAGACTTCATTGGCTCAACACCCTCCCAGCTGAGGTCAGACAAGGCAATGTTCTGCCTTCTTGGTTCAGCCCGCATACTGTCAACAAATGTCCTTTTTGTGGTCTATTTAGTGCCACTTCTTGGGCACATTTGTGCTTTTTGTTGGTGGTTTTTCTTCTTAAAATGGCCATCAAATGTAGAGCAAAGGTGCTGTCCAGTGTTTCATAGTCTGAGAAGGCTGTGGTGTGACTTACAGAGAAAATATGTGTGACAGATAAACTTCACTCAGGCACAAATTACAGTCCTGGTAGCTATTATGTTCCATGTTTATGAACTGTATACGAAATAAGGTGTTTCGAGAAAAAAAAGCATATAAAACAAGGTTATGCATTGATTGACTGATGAAAATGTTATAACCAGAGAGATTCACAGGAGCCTAACCCCATATCCCACTTAGGAGCCATGGTTTGGTGTTCACTAATTCAGTATTTGAAGCACTTTTATAGGACATAACTGCTGCACACAATGAGAATAGGCTGTAGTTTTGTAACGGTGGATGGGGACTTGGGTGGATCTCTCAGCTTGGCAGTCGGTCTCAGTGGGCCGGTCTGGTCTTCCTCCTCACTATCCTCTTTGCTCATTACTCTCCAAACACATCATGCTCTTTACAGTTTAGTGATTTGCCAGCCTCACCCTTGCCTTTACACCTTTCAGAGGCCTGGATCATTCTGTCTCTACCCGAATAACCCCTGTTGGTCCTTCAAGATTCAGCCCACCTGCCCTCTCTCAGGAGGCTTCCCCTTCCCGTTT
This sequence comes from Hystrix cristata, assembly GCA_004026905.1. Taxonomy (NCBI): domain Eukaryota; kingdom Metazoa; phylum Chordata; class Mammalia; order Rodentia; family Hystricidae; genus Hystrix; species Hystrix cristata. Next base: position 33,681 of record PVJO010003248.1, on the reverse strand, counting down.
AGGGCCAGGTGTCACCTGAGTGTCCCACTTACCACACTGGGGTGTGATGGCTGGGAACGTGGATAGGCCCACCCGAGTACGATCCCCTGGATGGCTTGGACTGTGCTTTATTCACTTGTTTTGTTCCGTGTTGCTGGGACCTGGGGCCTGGGGCCTGGGGCCTGAGCCACACCCCCCAACCTTTCATTTACCTTGTATCCTCAATCTCAACACATGCCCTGATAGTAGTATGTGCTTCACAGATAGATGAGAGATTGCTGGCTAGCTGCAGGGGTGAAAAACAATTGGCAAAATATTTTTGAAACACAGGTGCTGCCTCTAGAATATAGCACAGCTGCACCAACAACCCAGAAAAGCATTAACATAGCTAGAAATGAACAGGCACAAACCAAAGACAAATGACAGATCCACAGCAGCCCTTTCTTAGGGATCTCTCCGGGAAGAGAACTTACTATCTGTCTCTTCTGCTTTTAAAAAGTCCTGAGTCATTGTGTAGACCAAGTAGCCTTTTATTAAATACTACTCACTCCGAAGATACTGTCAAGCTTTATTGGAATTATGGATTCTGAGATGGACCAGAAAAAATTGTGGGTGGTGAGGGCCATTGTTACTTTGCCTCCTCTTGTTCCTGTCTTAATTACAGCTGAACAAAAGTCAAAGGGCCAGAAAGAGATCAGCAAACCTAATAATCCCATGATAGCAACTGTTTTTCCAGCTTACAGGCAGATGCAAGCTGAATTTATTCAATTTCTTCTGCAAACAGGAAGGATGTAGCAGAATTGCACACACATACACACACACAAAATCCCTTCCCATTCTTGGACGTGTCATTCCTTTCTCTGTGTAAATTGCTTGCTATTTATCTTTTTAACTTCTCCCCCTGAACCGTTCACCAGCCACTTATCCATCTCTTTCCATTCCTTACATCCTCTGATGGCTTTTTAGCAGGAAGCCTCAGAAATGCCTGCTGGTGCCTTCTCTGTTCTGCATCTCCAGCCATCCCACCAGCTGCTGCCCTGCTGACTGCACAGTTGTCTTATCCCCTCTCGTCCTCTGAGCCACCCTGATACACAGCCGGAATCTCACTGCACCATCTTGCATTTGTGGGGCGAGGGGGTTGTGAATGGAACAGAGTCAAATGGAAAATTTGAGAAGCTCTGAGCCAACCTCAGGAATTATTCCCTTCAATCCTTTCAGTTTACAGATAGAGAAACTGACACCTAAAGAGAGAAGACTGAATGATTCAGGGCAGAAGCAGATTTAGACTCACGCCTTCCTGCTCCCAGTCCGGGCTGATTCCTTTAGCACTGCTGAACTGGTGCCTTGGCAAACCAGGAAATCAGAGCAGGATGCTTGGCTGAGGGACACTGTGTGCCAGGACATCTGACAATGTCTGGAGACATTTTTGTTTATCACTGCTGGGAAGGGGTGCTGCTGGAACTTGGAGAGTAAAGGCCATTGGTGACTAGCAATCCAAGGTATGACCTGGTCATTCTCCCCACCTGGGGCCTACTTCGCCCTGTCTCCTGGATGCTCCTATGCAGGCCAACTGCTAATCCAGTGTGCAGGGCAGAGATCAAGTTGGATGTTTACTTGTTGTAGTTTGGGGACTTTTTTTTTCCTTTTTTTTTTTGAGACAGGGTCTCGCTATGCAGTTCAGACTGGCCTTGAACTCAGTGTGTAGCCCAGGCTGGCCTCGAATTTGTGGCAATCCTCCTGCCTCAGCCTCCCAAGTCCTGGGATTACAGGTATGTACCACCGTGCCTGGCCTTATTTTTGTTTTGCTCTGTTTCCTTTTTTTTGTTTTTTGTTTTTTGAGACAGGGTCTCACTACGTAGTTCAGGGTGGCCTTGAATTCACTATATAGCCAAGGCTGGCCTCGAACTCATGGTGATCCTCCTGCCTCAGCCTCCCAAGTGCTGGGATTACAGGTGTGTGCCACCATGCCCAGTTGCTTTGTTTTCTGAGTGTGAATTTTGTATCACTCCAATATAGGATTTTTCAACTGTGGCACAATTTTGAATCACAGATATCTTTGTTGTGTGGACTGTTCTGTAGCAGTGTCCCTGGTCCTTATTTACTAGATGCCAGCCACACCTCTATGACTGGTTACATGTCTGAATACTAATTCCTTATTTCCCTGTCTTATCCAGGGCTTATTCATAATTAGTACTTAATCTTCTGACTGGTGGCTTATGCGTGGGACTCTCCTAAAACACGCAGTTACCTGACCCAGTATGAAGGTGGAATTTTTGTGTGCTGTGGCCCTTCCTGTTGAGCATCCAGAACCATTAATTTTCTGGCCCCCTGAAAGAGCACAGGGGTCAGGTGACTGGTTCTGAGCTATGAAGGGAAGGGATAAGAGTCACCTCCAGACTAGAGCATTCAATTTTTGTTCAAGATTTTCAGGGTTCTCTCCCTCGACTAAGATGATCATGGAAATTCCAACTCTCCTGCTGATTCCAGGGCACAAATAACATGAATAGAGTACTGACTTGGGATTTGGGGCATTGTTTGTTACTGCACCTAAAATTAGCCTATCCTGACTGTTACAAGATGCATACATAAAAATCAACCCATATGCAAGCAAAACATGCAGTTCAAAACAGTGAGTGGAACCATTCAAATGTAGAAAAAATAGGGAGTTAAAAAAGAGGTCATTGAGTTAATTAAACATTTTATTGAGTTTAAAATGCTAGCAAGCTAAAAAAAAACCTGTTTTTTGTTGTGTTTCAGCTGTTTACAAATTCAAGAGAGACACACAGAGCATGAGCACAGGGAGTGCCCTTCTCCCTGTGCCCTGGGATGTGGGAGGCGGCTCTTGCAAATCACAGAGGGGCTCTTGTGTCCAACAGCAGCATCTCAGGGCCCACGTGCTCTGTTCCTCCTTCCACAATAACTTCTTTCTATTGCCGGTTAGGGCCAGTGACTTTGGGGTTGGGATATGTAATCAAAATTATGAACAATTAAAAAAGAAAAAGTGTACTAGAGAATTATAAATATGGGAGTATATTTCTTTTTAAAGAAGACAAGTGTGAAAATGCAAACTGGATATACCAGGCAGAGATACCAATGAATAAAGTGAGATTATTGTACCAAGAATTCCTTTAGTTCTGATTCCACCCGTGGCCTAATATATTGGCTTACAGGTCCCCAAAAATGCCTGAGGCAGCACTAAGCTAGGATTCATTACCACTGAGTGTCAGCCACATGCAAAGAAAAGCGTTTTGTAGATAAATGCACAACAGAGAAAAATTGTATTTAATACTCATGTAGCTTTGCAAAATTGATTGCTTAAACTTTAAGCCTTAAAAACAAAGTGTGGTACATCTGTCCAGGAAAGCTTTTCATCCCCACATTTTTTCCTAAATTGTTTTTTTTTTTTTCTTTTTTGGTGCTGGTGCAGGGCCTTGTGCTCACCTGGCAAGTGCTCTAGACATTGAGCTAAATCACCAGCCCCATTTTAATTTACAATTATTTATTGGAACCCCAAGTGTTAGGTAATTTTCAGGATTCCATTATTGCCAAGTGCTAAAAACTAGCTGGTATAACTCGGCAAAACACCCATCCTCTCTGTGCTTACTGGCTTTTTTGTACAAGGAAGAGTCTGGGATAGAAGACTTCTAAGGGTCTCTTAATGATTAAAAAAAAAGCTGAGATTCTCTGAAAAGCAGAATTTTGGAGAGAAGAGAGAGGCTCCTCTTTGTATACAAGTGATTCATGTCTAAGAAAATTGACCCCCTAAAATGACAGATTAAAATCTAAAATAACTTTCTTCCAGATAGGCTGGTTGTTGAGTTGAGTCAGGTTGGGCAGCATCCTCAGAAGTCGGGGCTGGAGTTGGTGATGTCTGAGGACTTGCCATTGAAGGCAGCAGCTGGGTGGTGGAGATGAGGCAGAAAGGTCTCCCAGAGTTCTCCTGACTGCCTTTATATACATTAAGGCCAAGCCATGGGTGCAACATGGGGGAATGTGGACACCCCTTGTTTTGTCTGCCTGGGACCCTTTCCCCCTCTCAGGACTTCTTCTGTAGGAGAAGTACCTCTTTGGAACCATGCAGTCTAGGTGGGGTCGCCTGCTTGTGTGTCTACCCCTCTGAACATGCAAGTGAGCACATGCAACCCAAGCTGGGCAAGCCCCTTGGAACTTTCTAGCTGGAGTTGGAGGAACAGGTGCCCTTCCTCCATGGTGGCTTTGCTAGGCAGGAATGAGCTCTCCTCACTCCACTGGTGGCCCGAGGGCAAGGCTTGTGGAGAAAGCCCTTCTTAGAGAAACTGGAAAGAGGGTGGTCTGCTAAGGTTTGAGCCTGGACGGGACCTTTTCTACCCTGCCTACCAGTACCTCACTCAGTCTGAGGGAGGCAACCATTTCCAAGGGTGAGAGTTACACTGTGGCTGGACTGGTGGGAAAGCAGGAGAAGGGAAGCTGTGGGCAGTATGTCTGGATATCCAGTCTTGAAAAGGTCACTGGGGCCCAAGCCATGGGAAGATGTGACCAGGCCTAGAGGCCACCAGGAAGGGCAGGCAGAACCAGTAACATTTCCCACCTCGGAGATGGGTTCTTGAAGGATGGCACATCTCACTAAATAAAGAAGGATTGTGAGGAGATAGTCAAGACCTTGGCAAGTTTAAGGAAAAGAGAATGGTGGAAAACAGCAGTTGAAAGAAAAAGAGAAGCCTAAAGAGAGAAGGAGAGAGGAGAGTATCAATGTGTCGAGAGATTTTAGAGAATAATTTGAGTTTCAGTACACAGCTCTGAAGAGGCAAGAACAGGAAGGAATCTGTAGCCTCTCACTTGGTGAGACCAAGTGGTGCCCACCTAGGAGAAGGGAATCCTGCCCTGTGGAGGGTCACCACACCACACTGTGAGGCTCCTCGGAAATGCCTCCACGGGCCTGAACCCTTCTTAGAATACTATCCACCTCCAGACAGCCCCCCACTGCATAGAGGCCCAGTCTGTCTTACATTTCATGTTCTACCAAGGTTCCGATCAGATGTGCTAATGGCGTGGATGACGTAGCTGTGGCAGTCACCTACACATTTTTTTCCCCTGTACTGGGAGCTAAATCTGGGACCTTCACACTGAGTTATGTCTCCAGCCCTTATATTGAGACAGGATCTTGCTAAGTTTCCTAGGCTGGGCTCAAACTTGGTTTTGTGTTTGTTTGTTTGTTTTTTGAGACAGAGTCTTGCTATGTAGTTCAGGCTGGCTTGAGCTCAATATGTAGCCCAGGCTGAGCTTGAACTCTCTGTGATACTCCTACCTCAGCCTACCAGAGTGCCACCCATGCATTTAAGCCCTCCTGAGGCTGCAGCCCAACTCCTAGCTTGGGTCCGAAAGGCCACTTCTGGTCTCATTCTGGCTTTCTCTCCCACCTGTGTGCAGGCAGGGAGGCTCCCTACAGAGGGGACCTTTAACCTGAGCTGTGAATGCTAAGAAGGAGGCCACTTGGAGAGCTATGGAAGGAGCTTGCTGGCCAAGGGACAGCAAGGGCAAAGGCTCCAGGTCAGGCATTAACTGGAGTTTGAGGACTAGGGAGACACCAGTGTGGCTGAATCATTGTGACGTTGTGGAGCTCAAGCAGGGAAGGGGCAGCTTAGAGATGGGGCTCACAGGACAGAGCTAGAAATAACAGGCAGGGCCCCGGCCCAACTCCTTTATTTTAAAGACATCAAACTCCAGGTCAGAGGTCAGCACCCATTTAAAATATTTTTTAATATTAAAAACCTGCACAAGTAATACTTGAAAGCTTTATTAAAAATCTGAAGAATACGGAAAAGTCAAAGTCTCCTTTGTCACTGTCTCCTCCTGTCCTGCCTGCTCCAACCTCCACCTTTCGAGAGGGAACTCTTCCGGCCAGTGGGGGGGGGTATATTTCCTACTTTTGGTCATCGTACACATTTGTGTATATACAAATAGAAACACATGGTTTTATTTGTGCTTTTCCTTTACATCAGTGAGATCATATATAGTTTTTTTTGTGTGTGTATATATATATATATATATATTTACATTGTCTCCCTATGTTAACCTTACTAGCCTTGAACTGCTGGGCTTAAGCCATCCTCCTGCCTCAGCCTCTTGAGTAGTTTGGGACTACAGGCACATGCCACCAAGCCTGGCTTATAGCTCACATTTTTGTTTTGGAAACTTTTGCATTTTTGTTCACTTTGGTGTATTGAATTCTTTTTACTTGCTGAATAATATCTCATGGTTGGATATTCTATCACTTACCCTTTCCTCAGTGGGTAGTCATTACAGTTGCTCCTGATGATTACAAATAGGGCTCTGAGTAACACTCTTGGACATGCCTCTTTGGGTAAAGTGTGAAGATTAGGGTAGGATAATTAGCAAGCCATGGAATTCTTGGGTACGGAGTTACACATAATGGATTTTTCTCGAAGAGTTTTTTGTTGTTGTTGTTTTTGGTGCTGGGGATTGAACTCAGGGCCTTGTGTTTGTGAGGCAAGCACTCTAACCACCGAGCTAAATCCCCAGTCCCTAAAGATTTATTTTTATTTGTTTAATTAATTTTTTTAAATTTTTTTTTTTTTTTGCAGTGCTGAGTATGGAGCCTGTAGCCTCACACACACTGGGTAGCATGTAGCGGCCACTGAGCGATAGCCCCAGCCTCACGCACGGTGGATTTGTAACACATGAGGCCAAAGGGCTCCAAAGAGGCTGCATAAAATTACCCTCCTGCTGAGGATAACTAAAACAACCTGCTACCCCTCAGCACCACCATTGCCAATACTGGATCTTATTAAGCTTTGTAATTCTTGCCTCTTTCATGACTAAACAGTGATATCTCTGTCTTTTTTTATTGTTTACCTTTTCATTTTGCAATAATATTAAGCTTGCAGAAAAGTTGTGAAAATAGAGTTCCTATATATCCTTGCCCCCAGTTTTCCCAATATGAGCATCTTATATCATCCTAACACAATGACCAAAACTAAAAAATTGCTGTGGGTACCATGCTGCTAACTACAGATTTTATTCAGATGTCATCAATTTATTTTACATTCTGTTTCCCTAATTACTAGAGAGAGTGAACATCTTTTCATATATTTTTTGACCATCTGTATTTCTTTTGCAAAATGCCTGCTCCAATTCTTCACCCATTTTCCCCCTCTTGGATTGTTTGTCTTTTTCTAATGTTTTATGAATGTTCTTTAAAAAGTCTTCCAAATTCACACAGCTATTTAGTGGCTAAGCTGAAAAGAGAACCCAAATGTAGTCTAATTAACCATTTCCGCCACCAGTGTCCTGTCCACGGTTCTCCTTGACCCTCAGTAGCTTCTTTTCTCCCTCAGCCCATGTGTCCCCACTTGTCGCAGACCACAGTATTGTCAGCATCCCTCAAGCACAGACAGCTGGGGCTGCGTGGTTTCGCTCATTGCTGAGCCAATGACTCTAGAAGTTGTGTGGACCGGGTCTTGTCTGGACACAGTTTGCTTTCTGGAAAGTCTCACTTCCCCTGGCACTGAGCCAGGCTGCACAATGCTGGCTGTCCAGGCCCAAGAGTGCACCATTTGGCAGATTGTCTCCTCCTTAATGGCTGTTCTGGCAATTGTAAAACCTCTTGCACTGGCAGAATGGAGGCTGCAGAAAAGGAGTACACAGTTCAGGCCACTGGATCCTGCAACATCCAGGTTGCCATCCAAGATTCTTGACTCCCCCGAGGGCATTACCTCATCCTCCAGCAGCAGCTCCACAGTGGACAGGAGGTGGTGGGCAGAGGTGGGCATGGCCTTGGGGTACACAGGCAGCACCCCATGCTTCCCTGAGAACAGGAGCCCTGCCTGGCTTCTTTGAGATTCACTCTCTGGCTCTAACATGGGGATAGCCAAAGATCTTGCCATTTGGAGTTCATTTGTCTCTAGTGTGTTCCAGATCATTTAATAGGGATGGTGGTGTACTGGGTCAAATGGTCATGCACTTCCCAGTGTCCACCTGGAACATGCGAATGTGACCTTATTTGGAAAAAGGGTCTTTGCAGATGTAATTAGTTAAGAACCTCTAGATGACATCATCCTGGGTTGTCCAGGTAGGCCTTAAACCCAATGACAAATGTCCTCATAAGAGACAGACAGAGAAAGGGAGAGGCCTTGGAGAGACAGAGGTAAACACTGGAGTTACACAGCCACAGGCTAAGGAGTGTCTGGTGTCACCAGAAACCAGAGTAAATGGAGAGTCCCTCGGAACCTTCAGAGGGAGCACAGTCCCGCTGGCACCTGAACTTCAGACTTGGGGCCTCCAGACAGCGAGAAAACAAACTTCTGTTGTCTTAAGCCCCCGGTTTGTTACAGGAACCACAGGAAATTCATAGAGGCAGGAACCAATTAGGGCAGTAAAACTCAGAGGCCTCAAGAGGGTGACAGAAGTCACCAGCCCCTTTGTTGTCTGAGTGTAAAAAAGAGGGAGAGGGGTTAAAATGCTGAGCATTGTTCTATTACGAATATGGAGCAGCTTGTATGGCAGTTTGCTTCACTGTCTCCATATGTGCCAGGCGAAGAGCAGGAGGCCTCATCAGGGAAGGCAGCTGGAAATTTTCTCTGGAAGGTGGAGGCGGGGTGGGACTCACTCTAAGTACCGGTGTGAAGCAGGTGACATCTTCTGCCCCATTCTTCTCTCTCCTCAGGTAATCCTTTAACCCACACGGGCACCTCTCTGACTTGGGGATTTTATGACATGGGCTGAATGTTCATGTTCCCTCCAACCTGACCTAATCTCCAAGGTGATGGTATTAAAAGGTGGAGCCTTTGGGGATTTCATGAGGATGGAGCCCCTGGGAGTGAGATTAGTGCCCTTATAAAAGACGCTCTAGAGAGGTTGTTTGCCTCTTCCACCATGTGAGGTCATAGCAAAACGATGGCTAAGTAGGAACCAGGTTTTCACTAGACACTGAATCAGAATCAGCCAGTGTCTCAATATTGGATTCCCAGCTTCCAAAACTGTGAGAAATAAATGTCTATTGTCTGTCAGCCACCTCATCTATGGTGTTTTGTTATTGCAGCCCGAAGGGACTAAGATGAGGTCCCACACGGGTGCCTGCTTGTCCCCAAGCAGTGGGAGGAGGCTGGTGGGTCTTCTGCAGTCAGCCCTTCTTCTCTCCCTCACCGCCTAACTGAGCTTTGACTAATGATTTATGCTAGATCTCAGGCTAGCAGGGCAAGGTCCTGGCCTAATATATAATCAGACCACTGACATGGCTCCTCTTCCAGCCAGCACCAAGTGATAGCACAACTTCCAGCCGACACGGGCGCTTCTGAGCTGGCCTGACCCCCAGGTGGCCATGTAGGAGGCTTGAACAGGCAGCGAAGTGGGCACCCAGGAAGGACAAGAGGGAGGAGTGCTGGATGTACGATATACCAAAGGCCTTTGAGGGCAGTCAAGAAGAAATCAGAGGTCCAGAACGTGAGATCGCCCAAGACACGGTAACAAAAATCAGAGTCCAGAGAACGTGCAAGCTTGCCTCGGATGTACCAAGTGCCTGCCCTACCACACGGGCATTATGCCTGGCTGGCTTTTTCATCTCTGGATGTTTTCCTTTTCAGAGTGACACCTGGAGTCTGAACTACCCACCTACACTGCTCTCAGATGCTGAGCTATGGAAACTATGAGATAATAAATATGTAGCATTATTTCAGACTGCTATTTTGGGGGTTAATTTGTTATGCAGCAGTAGTCAACTAATACAGCACATATGACAAAAAGTAAATCACCTTCCAGCTCCCATCTCCAGTATCCAAGAGGCATAAGAAACATAAAAGTTTCTTATGTATTGTTTTAGTTTTTGAACAAAAAATGAGAATATGCACATGGTTCTTAATTTTTCTTCCCCCCTTAACTTTATATCATGCAGTTTGTTCTATACAGATCTTAACCCAATTTGGTGACTGTATAGTATTCCAACATGCCATGACTTGCAAGTGGAATGTAAATCACCAACTATCAAAGGATGAGCCAAGACCTTGAACCAGTAAGAAACAGATAGCACCCTCCCTGTCCCCTTATCATGGAGGCTGACTTGGTGACCAGTAGAGCCCAGACTAAGCAATGGGCAGGTGGACTCCCCTGGCAACATCAGTGAACACTCCTCTTTGCTCCCCCAGTGTGTGGTCCAGACCTCTGTGATAACCCCCCAGGGTTTTAATTATTTGTTTTCACAACCACTCAGTTGCTCACTATCCCCAGGGCTCAGCGAACCAGACCAATGCATCCTACCGCCTGCTTTTGTAAAGTCATATCAGAGTAGAGCCACACTTTCTAGTATTCTCTTGCCACTGGTGGTGGATGTACAACAGGGGTCAGTGCTACCACGGGCCCAGAACAAAACAAGTGAGCAGAGGCGCCCAGCTCAGTGAGGGCAGGAGAGGAAGTAGAGGCACAGAGACTGCAGTGTGGAGAGGCAGAGAGCTTTCAGGTTCCCAATTCCCAGGAGCCCCAGTCAGGCTCTTTCTCTTTGTATTCTGAGAGACCCCTGCAATTGGCTCTTTCTGCCTGAGCTCCCTTGAGTGAGTTCTTATTCTTTGAAACCCAAAGAACATCTGGCCCCTCTCTGCCCGTCCTTCGAAAGTTCAGCTCCAGGACCTCGGACAGGGCCCAGGCCGCGCTGATGGAATGTTGGTGTGGGGACTAGAGGAAGTCTGAGTGGGTGCGACAGCAGAACAGAGACAGGAGAAAAAGCATGCGGGCAGGTGTGTGGGGGCTCGCAGGAGCCAAGGCCAGCGGAAGGGAAGGCTGACCGCGGATGGCTGGAATACAGGGCTGGTTTCCCAGGCTGCAAAGGTCCTGTGGCTGGAGGGACATGACAAAGAATAGTTGTGTTATTGGGTATGATGGCAAAAGCCTGTAATGCCAGATACACAGGAGATTGAAGCAGGAAGATCACAAGTTCAAGGCCAGCTTGGGCCTTATTTTTATCTTTTAAAATAAGATTTTTAGAAGACTGGGGATATAGCTCCATGGTAGAGTGCTTGTCTACCTTGTTAGAGGGCCTGGGTTCAATCCCCAGTACTTAAAAAAAAAACAAAAAAAACAAAGATTGTGTTTTTTAACAAGGATCTCGATGGCCCAAGCGATGGATGACATTTTGAAATAGGCTATTTAAAAAAGGTTTAATGTGTCTATAATTACACATGTTTGTGGGGTACAGTGTGATACTTGGGTATATGTAATGATCAAATTTGAGTGGTTAGCATATTTATCACTCCAAACATTGTTTCTTTATGGCAAAAACATTCAAAGTCCTCTCCTACCTATTCAGAAATTACAAGAAGTCACTCTACTAAGCAAAAGAGTAGTAGAACTTATTCCATCTTGTGTGTGTGTGTGTGACTGGAGATTTAACACAGGGCTACTTGCTACATCCTCAGCACTTTACTTTTTTTTTTTTAATCTTTTAAAACAGGGTATTGCTAAGTTGCCCAGGAGGGACTCAAACTTGTGATCTTCCTGCTTCAACCTCCCAAGGTGGTGGCATCACCGTACCCAGCCCTCTTCTGTAACTAGGACCAGTCGTTCAGCCCCTCTGCCCCTCACTTCCCAGCCACTGGTCAGACTTTACCAATGGAAGGGAGGACATAGATCACAGAGTTTCCTTAGTGTAGGAGCCACAGGAAATGGTAATTGGTCGGATATTGCACTAAGGCCCAGAACAGAGATTATTCCATCAATAAACCATAATATGGAAATAAAGGTCCCACCTCACTATTAATCAGATATGCAAATTGAAAGAGATGCTGTTTTTCAGACCAAGTTAGCAAAGATGTTGGTGAAGCAGTGGTAAAATTTTCACTTCTATAGCTTACAGAACACAAGAAGGATATTTTGACATACATATATATTATTTGGTAGGTAATTTAACAAAGTGCATTAAAAGCTTTTTTATTTCTTTTGTGGTACCGGCAACCGAATCCAGGGGTGCTCTACCACTGAGCTACATCCTCAGCCCTTTTAAATTTTTTTATTTTGAGACAGGATCTCACTAATTGCTAAATCACCCAGGCTGGTCCTCAACTTATCATCCTCCTACATCAGAATGTGTCACCATGCCAAATTCACTAAAAGCTTTAAAGATTTTCATATCCTTAGTTTCCCAGTAATAAAATTACTAGCTCTACCTTACAGAAATCTTCTGAAATATATAGCTTACAGTAACCCAATTCAAATATGGGCAAAATATTTAAAAATATATTTCATCAAAGAAGAAATATAAGTCGCTAATGAGCACATGAAAAGATATTCAGCCTCAGTAATTCTTAGAGAAATGCAAACCAAAACCACAACAAATACACTTCACACCAAAGAGAATGACTGCTATTTAAGCAACAAACAGAGAATAAATGTTCATGAGCATGTGGAGAAATTGGACCCTCATGGGAAGCGTTGGTGGGAATGTAAAATCGTACCACCTCTGTAGAAAACAGCATGGCAGCCTCTCAAAGAATTAAATGCAGAATTACCATATGATCCAGTGATTCCACTTCTATGTACACACCCAAGAGAATGGAAAGAAAGGCCTCAGAAAAATGATGTTTTTTCCTCCAAGATCCACAGAAGCACTATTCACAATTGTTAAAATGTGGAAGCAACCGAAGCGTCCCTCGACAGGTGAATGTATAAACAAAATGCAGTACTTACATAAAGTAGGGTATTACGCAGCCTTGAAAAGGAAGGGATTCTGCAGTATGGTACAACATACTTGAAAGTCAAGAATATGATGCTAAGTGAAATGACCCAGTCACAAAAAGATAAGTATTGTGTGATTTCACTTCTATGAGCTACTTAGTCAAAAATCAGAGAAATAAAGTAAAATGGTGGCTGCGGGGGCTGGGAGGAGGGGGAGGGAGGAGTTAGCATTTAATGGGGACAATTTCAGTTTTACTACATGAAAAATGTGATGGTGATAGATGGTGGTCATGGTTGCACAACACTATAAATGTGTTTAATACCACTGAACTGTATGGTTAAGATGGTAAATTTTATGTAATGTATGTTTTGGCACAATTTTTTTTCCTTATGTGGTGATGCCCAAGTACCTTTATTATTTTAATATTTGGAACAGAGTGTCTTTTTCGCATGAAACACTATGATGTTCAGCGGTTCCCTTCAGTGGTGTCTAGGGAGGAAGCCAGGCAGGTAGCGATCAGACTGGTTCACACTCCCGACTGCCTCGGGATGGCTGGGAAGAGAACCCGGCCTGATGAAGGAGCAGCTCAGGAGCTTGGCCCGTCCTGCCCAGACTCACTTCAGTCTCTGGGGCAGATCAGAAGTAGAGGCAGGGCCTGGCCTGTGTCCAGGTGACTGAGGGCTGAGGGTTGCACCCAGAGTTTCTTTTCTCCCTGCCTCCTGCTTTAAGAAGCCCCTATACGTGGGAATTTGGGATTTCATGAAGCAACCCCTGCAAGGCAACTATTTGCATTCCACAAAGCGTCTCCTGTGTAAGGATACTTGTGTTAGTTTCTGGGTTCTTGGTTGCTCTGACCTTGCTGGCTCGCTGAGTGACCTCGAGCAGACCGCTTTCCCTCTCTGTCAGTTCTGGAGAGCTCTGGAAGGTCTCTGGGGGCTCTGCCAACACCATTGTTCAGATTTCCTCCTGCTAGTGTTTTCTGCTCTTCCTGTCTTTAAGGGGCTAGGGAGAGCTACTTAAAAGTGGTTTCTCAGAACAACGCCTGGGAATGTTAGCAGCTGTGATCACAGCTGCCAGCAACCACACCCACCCACTTGCACGGGTGCCACCCTGCTCAGGTCCCTCTGAGAACACTTCCGGTCACCCCAGCAGGGTCAGGAGTGAGACTGGGGACCTGGACTCCACACCTGGAGATTCCTGGAGGCCCAGAGACAGGTCCCTGGGAGGAGCGCCCTCAAAGATAAAGTAAGCATTCGAAATGCAAGCCATGGTGGGCAGGTGTTTATGAACAAAATTAGTAAATATCCTTCCAGAACCATCCTGTGCAGGAGGCATGCGCAGTTGCAGAGCCGCAAGGACTGGAGCTGGAGCTGCCTCTGGCCTCGGCGGTAGGAGATTCCCTCCTAGGAACGGGGTGGTCCAGCACCCAGGGGATCTGAGCACGTGGATTCCCGGTGCTTGATTCTGCGGGTGGGAGAAGTGTGAGGGCGTGGATGTCTCCAGGTGTTCCGGTCACACAGAGAGGCTGAGTGCGGCGAATTTCCTAACGTGTCAAATATCCTCCTTCAGGCCACCCCGACCTCCTCACAGCCCAGGTTCTAAAGGCTTAATCCCGGGCGCATCAGGGGCTTCTGAACTCAGCTAATCGGTAGCCCATTACAGGTGTATTTAAATACCACGCCTGTTGATAATAGTTTCTTGATGGTGCGCGCCTGCCCGCTCTCATCTTACTGACCAGCAGGTGGCAGCACAGGAGCATGCAAGAATGGGGATTGTAGACAAAAAAGGCACAGTGTTGGGTGGGCCAAGTCAATTTACCAGAACCCTGCTTCCTGGTCCTACCATAGTCCCCTGCTCCCCACCTTACACCACCCTCCGCACCTCACTGGGCACGGGCAGAGGAGACCAAAGGAAGAAGACACCTGCTCCTCTATGAACTCTGTTGGGGGAAGATTGCACTGGGGAATGCCTGGTGCTATCCTAGAAACTTTTGCTCTAAACTGCAGCAGAATGTAATGTGATAATGCGGATTTGCAGCTGTTCTAAGTGCTTAGCAAAATATAGCTGGTTATACACACATAACCTTTCATACTCATTTAATCCTTGTGACTAACCCCAGGGTAAATCTTAGCAGCCCCTTTTATAGGGGAGGAGACTGAGGTACAGATGAATGGTCACACTTGTCTGTTGTGACATGGTAAATGAAAGTGTTGTGCTTTGAGCCCAGGTGTTGGGGACTCAGAATCCAGGTGCGTCTCCTTCCTGAGAGGGGGAGGTGCTTGGCGCTGAATCACATGCCTTCATTATCAAGCAACGCAGATACTTCTCAATGAAGTTAGGGGCTAAACTTACTGAGCGGAATGTGGCAAGGGAAGGTGGACCCAGAGTTTTCTTGAGGGCTGTGTGTTTTCAGAGGAGCCCCTGAAAGGATGGAGGGTGGGTTGAGGATGAGAGCTGGTCCCAGCTGCTGGACTGGGAGGTAAGAGACCAGTTATGTTCCTCTCTTCTGTTTTCTTCTGTTCTGTTGCTGTGTGGTCTTGGGAAGCTCCTGACCCTCTCTGGGCTTTTTTTTCTTCATCTGTGGATTAGATCTCATTGTACATGTCCTTACTGCTTCTCCCTGCCCAGGGAACCCAGAAGCTTCAGCATCAAACGCTTTCATTAATTGAAAAAAATAAGGCTTAAGACCCTTGACATTCTTGCTGGGGTTCAATGAGGCCATAAAGAGAAATGCTGTGTGCCTGAGTGAAATCCAGCCCCAGTGCTGGTCTGGACCAGCAGGAGCCCCAGATGCAGCCTCGGGGGTCTATTCAGCCCTGGCCCCACCTTAGGTTTCGTGTTTCACGGGCTGGACCCTCCAGGAAGCAGAGGCCATGATGGATCAGGGGCAAGCAAGGAAAGAGGTGGGGAGCAGACTACAGCAGGGTGCTGCTGGTCCAGGGTGCAGTCTCCGCCAGCCCCAAGGGGTGCACGCAAAGACCTCCTGCCAGAGAAGCTGTGCTGGGTGGACGTGGCTAGGCCACGGTTGCTCAGCCTTTAGCAGTGTCCGCCACGTCCCCCCGCCCAAAGTGTGAACAGGCTAAAAACCAGAAGGGGACCCTGAAGGAGGCTGTCAACTTGCCACCCTCCTCCAGCAGCTGGGTAGTGAATCCCCTCCTGCAGGGGGGCTGAACCTTGTCTGCTTGCCAGGAAATGTGGGCCTAGGGCAAGGCCCAGGGAAGCCCCGTAGGGAAGGCTGGATCTGAGGAGAACAGGAGAGAGCTTGGGTGTGTGTGCACAAGGGGATGTGCAGGTGCTCAGTACAGGTCACATGTATAGGTGAATGTGTGTGTATAGGTGTGAGAATGTATGGGATTGGCCAGCGGAGTGCAGTGGAGGTCAAGCCTGGGGGCCCACGAGAGGAGGGGTATTAGGTGGTCTCCAGCTGGATGTGAGTAGCAGGATGAGAGGGGGCCAGACTCCGAGGAGTTCAGCTCTGACTGAGAAACACACAGATGTCTGGTCCCACCACGAGCCTGCCAATCAGAACTGTGGGCTGGAGCCAGGAATCCGCAGTGTCAGTAGTTACAAGCCGCCCTCCCCAACCTGACATGCAGCCGCGCTGGGCACCTGGGGCCGAACATCTCAGGCTGCTAGTGTGACCCAGAGTCCTCGCCCAGACCCGTCTGTGAAATGGGCAGAATCGCTGCTGAGTGTCCTAGGCAGGGAAGAGAAGACCTTGCCTATCTCCTTCTCTAGCCCTCCCTGCACGCCTTTGCCTGGGCAGGGGAGCTGGGAGAGTGTAGAGAGTGTGAGGGAGCCTAGAAAGTTTTTCCTGTTCACACACAAAAGGCAGTTGTCTTGGTCTTAGCTTGAATACCTGGGAAGGAGTCTCAGGGGAGCTTTGGGCAGGAGGTGCAGGGTCATGGTCTCGGGGGAGACACCTTGTAGCGAGGAGATATGGGGGTAGAAGGGAGGCCTGCCCCTAGTCTGGGTCCACTGAGGGAGCTCTGACGCTGTGCTGCCCCCACGGAAGTTTCCCCACATTAGCCTGTCAGCTACCCTCAGGAGGGGCCCAAGTCTTAGGTAGCCAGGAGAATTTCCCAGTAGGAAGTAGAACTTAAGCTGCCTGAGGACAGTCTGAGCCCCTAATACCCACCATGCACTGGGCAGGCTTTAGCACACTTGTGGGTGCATTAGTCCCACTGCCTAAATAACACATACCCAGCTATTGGGAAGCGGTCACTACAGAAGTCCAGGGCCACCAGTCTTGACCTCTCGGTCAGGCCCCTGAGTGAAAAGAGAAGGGGAGACCTCCCTCAGCAGACTCTTCTCCTTGGAGGTGGGCATTGTCCTATCACAGGGAACACTGGCTGATCTCCTCAGGGCCGCCCTGACAAAGGACGCCTGGGAGAGAGAGAGTTCCTCCAGGCTGCACACCCCTTCTCAGGCCTGTGGGGTAGGGGCCTGGGCTCTGTCCAGCACTCCCCCTTGGGCCTGGCAGGGGTGTAGCCTGGAGCAGGTCAGCCATGACGCAGGTCAGCCACGGGGAGGCTGCCCAGGCTGGAGGGGAGCCAGGGCCTGTGGTGGCCACTCTGTCCAGGCCAGATGGCCACTGGTTCCAGTGGGAGGGGCTGCCGTCACCTCTAGACAGTGTTCTGACCTGAGGGCCTTACTCTTTCGTTGTGGAGCTGGATTCCTTCAGCTGCTATGGGCCTTTGGCCACTCTTCTTCCCTGGAATGGGGCTTTGAGGCACCCATTCCCTGCAGTCCTGCCCTGCTGTCCCCTCACCCAACCCCCTGGGCCTTGCCCACACAGTATCTCACTTCTGCTCTGGCCAAGCCCTTGCAGGACCCCAGTGAGGCGGTCAGAACAGCCAGGATTTCCCTGGTGGTGTCCCCTTTCCTCTATAGTTCAGGATGGCTGACTCCTCATTTATTCATTCATTCATTCACTCCTCCAACAAACATAAGCCCCAGAACCTGACACACCAGACCCCATCCATCCCTAGCCTTGAAACTCTGCAGATGATCA
Source organism: Hystrix cristata (assembly GCA_004026905.1). Lineage (NCBI taxonomy): Eukaryota > Metazoa > Chordata > Mammalia > Rodentia > Hystricidae > Hystrix > Hystrix cristata. The sequence continues at coordinate 16,033 of PVJO010003248.1, read as the reverse complement.
GGAGGGATGGGGCCTCTGCCTCTACAGAGCTGAACTCTGCTGGGACAGACAAGAAAACCAAGAGGTGAGGTACACAGTGACATGACTGAGGCCAGGGTACTTCAGAAAGTGTCACAAGGAGGCCTCCCTGAAGAAGGGACATCTGCCTGGGGAGGGAGGAGGAGAAGCCAGGCCAAATTCTGAGGGTATATCGTGGGGTTGTGGAAAGAAAATTGTAGGTGGGGAGAGGCATAAGGGGACCCTATGGTGGGGAGGTGGGCGAGGTGAGGTCCCATGAGTGCCTGTGCTGGGAGGCAGGGAGGTAAAGAGATCAGGTGACACCACGAGGCCTCGTAGGAGTTGAATTTGATTCTGCTAGGCCTGTGCTAAGGGGAGGAAAATAAACCTAGTTAACATTTGGTTCAGCAATTCCTACCCTCAGAGCATTGTGTCAATCGCCTGCTGTAGCCACTTCATTGAAACTTATCTAGAAGCCCACGGTAGGTCCTACAGATGAGGAAACCGAAGCACTGAGAGGTTAAGTCACCTGCTGAATGACCACATCAGTGTTGGAGCTGAGATTTCTGATGGGTAGTCCGCTCCAGATCCCTGACCAGTGGGACATTTTGCCTCTTGGGATATAATTCTCTCCCACCTCCAACACGGCCTCTTTCAGGAAGTCTTCTCTCAGCCGAGTTTGTTTGCTCTGATCAAACAACATCTAAACATAATATATGACCTAGAAGCCTGTAGGGCCCTTAGGAGGTCATTTCCTCCTTGTGGTACGATAGGTCTCATTGTGCAGATGAGACCTGCAAAGAGACTTCTGTTATCCACAGTCAGTGAGGCAGGTGTGGGAACTACAGTTGTGGTCTCTTGTTCTCTCCCACCCAGCTCCAAGCTCTCTCATCCCCCTGGTCCCTGCTTTAAGGCAATTCTCAGGTTGATTCTTGTCTGTCCTCCATTCCTGCCCTTCCTCCAGACAGACAGGGCCCTTCCTGTGCCCACCACAAGGAGGTGCACACAGCAGAGGCATATCATCGTCTGTGGCTGAATGCAGGAATGCACCGGGTTCGGGGGTGTTGTCTGGTCATTGAGCAGAGAGGTTCAGCAGAAGGGATGTGGCTGAGGCTTGAAGGGTGCGAGGCAGGAACCGTGTCTGGGGTGGGCAAGGTGGCATCCCAGCCCAAGGGAGCAGGATGTGCAAAGAGAGGGAGGACCTGGAGAAACCGGGAGCAGCAATGTGCCTGTCGCCCGAGTGTGGGGAGAACACAGGCATCGAGGCTGGGGTGGTGTCGGGGCGGGTGGGGGCTGTCTGCCAGACCAAGGAGCTGGAGCTCTGGCTTGAGGGGCTGGGCAAGGAGGGAGAGGGGAAGTAGCTGCCCAGTGAACCCTGGGAGTGATTCCCGACCCGGGTGAACTGGTACAGGTCACGTGACCCCTCTGAGCCTGTTTCTCCTCTGCACAGTTTGGGAGTGGTATGAATTTTCAATAACCCCCCCAAGCTTTGCCTAGACTTATTCTGTGGTTGCTGCCCTCTTATAATCCTAACAAGCAAAGAGGCTCTTGAGTAGATATGGAATTTCTCTAATGCCCCAGTCTTTTCCACCACATATGACTTATGCGCTGCGGTGTTCTGCCAGCCTTGAGAGGCGGGTTCCAGAGACTCTGATTCACAGCGGAGCGTGAGTTGACATGCTCTTCTTTACCTTCAAGCCCTTCCTCCTGTGGAGCCCTGTCCAGGTTAGGCTGGCATCCTGGTCCTGGGCCTGAGCATGGATGTGGCCCGGCTCTGAGGGTGGTGGCATTAGTGGGATCGGTATGACCATTGGCATCAGTGGCCTCAGATCCTCTGCAGCCCTGGATGAGGCAGCAGGCAGGTCATCAGGATCCAGGTTGGCATCACTCCAGCCCTCGGAGCTCTCACGGTGGCCCTCCTGACTGGTGGCTTCATCCTCAGATATGGTGACCATGTCGGCTGTATCTTCCCCAGAGTTGCTGTCTAAGTCCCCTGCTCCTTGGTCAGCGGCTCCCTCAGACTCACTGGCTGTGTGACCCTCTGCTGTGCCCTCCTGCCTCTGCTTGGGGCAACCCTCAGGGACACCATGGAGCCCTGCCATGGGCTGAGCAGGTGTCTGAGCTCTGCTTTGGCCCGTCCAAAAGAGGGTGAGCTCTTGGCGGCAGGCGGCCACAGCCAGGCTGGTGAGCAGGGTGCTAGACACTAAGTAGAGCAGGGCAGGCTGGCTCATCTCCATGAGAATCATGGCCAAGAAGGTGACCATCAGGCCCACGGCGTAGGCTATGGTGCAGGCCACAAAATAGACCTGATGAGAGTGGATGTGCACATCAAAGCGGTGACAGTAGGCAACCAGGAAGCCAGGGACCACAATATCACCAAAGCCGAGGATGGAGAAGGGCTGGTCACACGGCGTCAAGGCTGAAGCGCGCAGCCGGGGCACTTTGAGCACCATGGGCAGCCTCTCATGGCTCGAAGAATCTGCTGGGCCGGAGGCAACCTCCAGCATGATGCTCTCACCAGTCTTGGTGAAGAGGGGTGTGATGAAGACAAAGAAGACGTCGAAGGCCAGCAGGGTCAGCAGGAAGCAGGTGCAGTTCTTGAGTGTGGGCAGCCGCACTCGCCGCAGGACAAAGAGGCAGTAAGCCACGCCCAGCATGTCCTGCAGAAGCCATGCCCAGCGGTCCTCATTGCGATAGGTGACCCAGAGGAGGGTCACCAGGGTGCACAGGCCCGCCAGCCACAGCTGGGGCAGCTGCAGATAGAGCCGGTGGCCTGGGAGGGGCCACTGGTATTGCCGCAGGGGCAGGTGGTGTATGAGGGGCACCAGACAGCTGTAGAGGCCGGTGCCAGCCCCCAGGCTGAAGATCCCAATCATGACATAGACGAAGTAGTCATAGAAGAAGTAGAGCAGAACCATGATGGAGCAGGACATGGCAACCACAGCACCTGCAATGGCCAGCGTGAAGTCCACTGGAGAATCCTCATTATCTCTGTCTTCATGGACCCCTGGTGGTCCCTCGGCCGCCACTGCCTGCGCCTGATGGTGACCGTCAGGCCCCCCTCCTCCTCGGGCCCGGCGCCGCTGCAGCCAGGCAGCCTCCATCAGGCCCGCCCAGTAGCCACCCACGGCCACAGTGCCCACAGCCAGAATGAAGATGACCACCAGGTTGTAGTCCATGACGGGCTCTAGGGGCGCATACATGGCCACGCGGACAGTGGTGGCACCACGTGTGTGCCTGAGGATGTCGAGCATGTCCGTGTAGCGAAGCACAGCCACGGGGATGGTGAGGTCTGGCAGGGGATGGCGCGGGTCCTGGGACACTGAGGCGGCATCTGAACACTCTTGGTCACTGACCCGGCTCACGATGATCAGCCCGTGGGCTCCTTGGCTCTGAGCCAGCCAGCCCTTGGCATAGAAGCTGCAGTTGCCCCTCATGGCTATGCCGGTGGTGTGGTGGAGGGGTCGTGGTCTGGAGGGGCCAGACGGGGCCTGGTGGAAGGCGTCCTCACCTGGGCACCAGGATGCCTTGGTGCCATCGTGCAGGGGCAGGAGTGGGGCATGGCGCAAGTCCCGGGGTAGGGTGACATAGTCAGAACTGAATAGGATGCAGTAGTCCTTGCTCCAGGTCTCTGACACCACGTGGACCACGCCGTGTTCCCCCTGGGCCACGGTGCTGATGAGGAGGAGGAGCGAGCCCACAGGAAGGAGGGAACCCAGGCACGCCATCCCCCTCAGCCACCTGCCGCGTCATCCCGAGGGGCAGCTGCCCTCAGTCTGACTCTTTTCCCTGGGGGTGGGTGTGGCCCTTTGTCACAGAGCAGTTTGGGCACCTACCCTGGAAACTGGGGCCACACCTACTGAGTCATAAAGCTGTGTTGTCCCCAGCGAAGGGCACTGCTGTGGGGCACAGGGTCCCTCTTAGGATCAAGGTCTTCAACTCTGGGCCAGGTAGAGAGGTGATCTGGGTCCCACTCTGCCCAGACCCCAGTGGGGACTAAACCAGATGATCTGAAGTGAGAGATAGGTGGATGGGGTTGAGCATGCCAGCTAGGATTCTGTATCAACTTTGCCCCTTACACACTGGGTGACCCAGGGAGGTCACCTCTCCTCTCTGGACTTGTTTCTTCAGCTGCAAAAGGTGAGGACACTGGGCTAGTGCATTTCCAGGCTCCTGCAGCTATGTACTCAATATTGAGCATGTTTATTAAGCGCCTACCAAGTGCCAAGTATTTTACTTGTGTGTGTGTGTGTGTGACACACACACACACAGAGAGAGAGAGAGAGAGAGAGAGAGAGAGAGAGAGAGAGTCGGAGTCTCACTATGTAGCCCAGGCTGCTCTTGAATTTGCAATCCTCCTGCCTCAGCTTTCTGGGTGCTGGGATTACAGGTGTGAACATTATGAGGTTTCTCTATGAGGCCTTGCGTTCGACTCCTGGAAGGAAGGAAGGAGGGAGGCAGGGAGGAAGGAAGGAGGGAGGGATTACTATATTCACCCAGCCTAATACTCTCAGCTTTCCATAGTGCCTGGGAACTCTGTTTCTGAGTGGGGGCTTCTACTGTTAGAATACAAGCTCTGTAAGGACAGGGACTTTGTCTGCCCTACTTACTGCTCCTGGCTTGTGGCATAGAAAGCAATGCTCAGAAAATATGTGTGGGATGCATGAGCGAGTGATCCGATTTATATTTGAAAGGCCTGAGGTGCAAGGCAGTTGTCTTAGTCATTTTCTCATCATTGGAACGCAGCAATACTCAGCACCTCCGTAAGGAGAAGAGGTTTATTCTGGCTTGTGTTTCTGCCCATGGTCAGCTGGCAGGGCAGAGGGACCTAGAGGAGGAGAAACTTCTCACATCACAGTGTAGGCAAAACAGATTGAGGAGAGTGGAGCCAGGGAGGGAGATAAACCCCTTCAAGTCACACCCCAGCGACCTTCCCACCTCCTAACACCAAACTCACTAGAACCCCCCATCCAATCACCCTTCACAAGCCCCGCCTCTTATGAGACTTTGGGGAGATATCTAGATAGAAACCGTCACAGCAGTTAAGGGAATTTCTCCAGGTGACACTTCAGTGGCAGAAGCTAGTTTCAGATCCAGGCTGTTGGACGGTAGAGCTTCAGGGTAACAGTTTTATCCCTCCGCACAGAATGCTGACTTGGGGTGGTGTGGATGATGAGGACCCGGACTGAGTGGGAGATGGGTTCATTGAAAACCTCAATTAAAGAAGACATTCGCTGGTGGACATAGTACTGCATGCCTATAATTCCAGCTACTTGAGAGGCTGAGGTGGGAGGCTAGTGGGTCTGAGACCAGCCCGGGCAATTTAGGGAGGCCCTGTCTCAAAAGATAAAAAATGGCTGAGGATGTAGCTTAGTGATAGAGTGCTCTGGGTTCACTAGGGTGAAGGCTAAGCTATCCCAGCTGGTGTCCTTGTCAGAGAAAGAGAAAAGATACAAAGACAGGGAGAGAAAGGAAGGGGCTGGAAATCATTAAAGTCTCCTATGTATTTTACACATTGCATTAGTTCCTCAGACTGCCTTAAATTATCACAAACCAGGTGGTTTAAAACAATAGAAATTCATTCTTCCATAGCTCTGGAGGGCAAACAACTGCCGTGCACTGAATGTTTGTGTCCTCTCAAAATTCATGTGTGGGAGCCTAGTCCCTAACGTGATGGTATTTGCAGTGGGGTCTTAGAAAATAATTAAGTCAGGAGGGTGGAGCCCTCCCAATGGGATTAGCAACCTTCTAGAAGAGACGAGGAGGCAACAGTCAAAGCATTCAACTGGCTTTTCTTTTTTCTTTTTCTTTTTTGATGCCAGGGATCGAACTCAGGGCCTCACGCTTGCTAGGCAACTGACTTTTTGTCAAAAATATTTCTCCTCATTGGTGCCCCCTTGCAAACCAGAAATTGAGCCCTCTCCAGGAACTGAACCCACCAGCACCTTGATCTTGGTCTTTCCAGCCTCCCTGAGAACTAAATGTCCGCTGTTCAAGTCACCCAGGCTGTGGATTTATCCAATATGAAGTCCCAAATCAAGGTGTCAGCAGAGCCATGCTCCCTTTGAGAGACTGGGCAGAATCCTTTCCTATTCCTTTCCTAGTGGTGCCTGAAAATCTTGCTACCTCCCTGGCTTACAGCTGTGTCACTCCGAGCTCAGCCTGTGTCACATGACATTCTCCCTGTCTTTGTATCTCTCCTCTTTTTCTGATAAGGGCACCAATGGGGATAGCTTAGCATTCACCCTAATGACCTCATCTTGACTTGATGCCACCTGCAAAGACCCTATTTCCAAATAAGGTCACATTCATAAGTAATGGGGGTTAAGACTACATATCTTTTGGGGGACACAATTCAATCCATAACATGTGCTATTTTAACCCCCAAAGAGCAAGTATAGTGACTAGTCTTCCTTAAGGCCTCTTCTGTTATGTATGCATCTTTTTTTTTTCCCCTGCGGTGCTGGGAAGTGAACCCAGAGCCACTTGTGTGCTAGGCAATTGTTCTACTGAACCAGCTCCCAGTCACTTCAGTTTTGAGTCACCTTCCTTGGGACACTACACTGATGAACTCCACACTGTAACATCCAGCTCCAGATTCTTTGAAGCAGAGAGTGTGAGCATGAAAGAGCTCACAAAGTGGTTAGCTCCCTGGAGCAGACCTCCTTGGATTTTGGGAATCCCCTCCCCCCATTATTATATTTGCTTTGCCAACACCTAATTTGACAGATAGCTTTTTTGGAGATTCATTTATATTGTATTTTTCAGAGTATTCAACTGAATCTTTGTAAGAAACATTTCTCCTTGTTGGTGTAGTTTCGCTTTATCCACTAATATAACATTTAATTAGATTACAAACGGTAATTACAATGACAAGTGAACTGTCAGAAACGCATTAGGGAACTAATACAACTGCCTGGTGGCAGGGACCATTCTCACTGCAGAGGGGACATATTGTATCTGTTGGTTAGGGGGCGGCACAGTTTGTGCAGTTCTTACCGCAGCATGTGGCAGTGTCCCCATCGGGTCCACGTGGCTGAGTTCCAGTGTCTAGATGCCAGCCAGGTGGGCAGCACTTTGCTGAGGGATGCAAAGATAAAACTCGCTCTGGCCCTCATCTAGGATGAGCTACCCAGACCCTCACTCAGGGGGTGGCAGCCCAGGGTCTCCTGGAAACTGAGGACCCACACACCCCTGGGATGGCTGTCATCCACAAACAGCATGAGCAAGTGAGGCTGTAGAGAAGCTAGGACCTGCAAACCCAGCTGTGGGGATACAAGTGGTGCAGCTGCAGGTACACACAGAGTTAACATAGGACCCAGCAGCCCTGCTCCTATGTATGCATCCATGAAAATTGAAATCAGGTGTTCGAATGAAAATGTGTACATCCTTGTAGCAGCACTAGTTGCAATAACATGCGGTAGGTGGACAGAATTCAAGGGTCCATCAACTAATTGATGGATAAAATATGTTCCAGCCATACGATGTAAAATCAGCCAGCCATAAACAGGAGGGACGTCTTGGACACATGCTGCAATGTGGACGGCTCTTGAGAATACCACGGTAAGTGAAAGAAATCAGACAAAAGAACAAACATTGTGTGACTGATTCCACTTATCTGAAATATCCACAACAGGCAGATCTCTAGAATGCAGAGTCATGACAGCCAGGAGTTCGGGGATCAAGAAGTGGGAAGTGACTGCTTGATAGGTGTGGGGTTTCCGTATGGGGTGACTAAAACATTCTGGAACCACATAATGGTGACATACTTGCACATACTGATATATACTAATTATACATATTTACAGGGTAATAATTATACATGTTTACAGGGTAAATTTAATGGCATTTAATGCCATTAAATGATACATTTCAACATGGCTGAAATGGTTTAAGTTTCAGGTTATGTGTATTTTACCACAATTAAAAAAAAAAAAAGAAAAGTAAAAAAATAAGGACCAACTCCAGTCTCCTGCAGCAACATTGTCCTTGGGTCAGGTCTCATTTTGGTTCCTGGGGATCCTGTCAGTCCAGGATGTGCCCCAGTTAGGAAACAACCCCCATGCCTGCTTGCTCCTGTCCCTCCCCGATCTACTGATCTACTGTGTTAGAGAAGAATTCTCCTAAAGCTCCTTCCCTCCCTGCGCCTCTTCCTGGGGCCCAGCTTGCCGAGAGCCTTCAGGGGCCAGTTCTGTCACTCTCCCCCGGAGCTCCAGCCTCCCCACACCTGCCAGCCCATCAGCCCTGGAACTGCCCTTCTCCATGGCCACGTGGTGCCCTGGTTGGCACATTCACATGAGAGGCCAGTGCCTTTTGTGTAAGTCGAAGTATGGGCCCCTTTCCTCAGAACCACCCCCAGCATGGGCAGCTTTGCTCCCTCCTCACTGTCACCCTCTGTTAGGACCGGGGTTCTTGGGGGCAAAGTCTCTGCTTTCTGCTGGACCTGGGTGTCACCTGGAGCGTTTATCTCCACCCACTCAGGACAATGAGGGCAGCAGACCTCAGACAGTGGGTCTCAGCCCAGGGGTCTCACTGCAGCCCAGCTCCTTGGCCTCCTCTCCTGCCCTAGCTTATGGATCCAGAGATGTGCAGCCTTGGAAAGGGACTGGACCGCTGTCTGCTCCTACCTGTGTCCCCTAACCTGGGAGTGAAGGTGAGAGAGGCAGGCGCGCACGATCTCCTGCACCCCGCCCCGGCTGGGTGCCCACAGTGTCCCAGACCATGCAGGTCCCTAAGAGGCCCCCCTGCACCTCCCCCTCTGCCTTGGCCAAGGAGCAAGGAGGCTGGGCAGTAAGGGTCTGTCCAGGACCCTTTGGAGGGGCAGGCGGGGTTGATCATCACATTGGTGTTCCCAACACACTGACAACTTTGAAAAAGCTAATGGCCCAGGCCTCTTTTGAGCCTGAGCGCTCAGCAGGACCTGCAGGGCTTGGTGGGCTTGGGGGAGGTTTGGAGGCAGAGCTCTGAGGTGGAGCAGGGCTGGCTGGGGACACAGGATGCGGGCAGCCTGAGGCCTGTGCTCTGCAGGCTCCCCCTCCTACAGGCAGATCCTATCTGGCTGCTGTTTGTTCAGGCTGAGAACCTGGAGAATGTCCTTGGACAGGGCACTGTGGAGTCCCTGTGCACAGGGCTTTTATGGAGGCCACTTCGGGTTCTCATCTAGCCATACCACTGCTGGGTGTCCTCAGACAAGTCTCTTCACCCCTCTGGGCTTAACTTTTCCCATCTGTGAAACGGGGATAATATCATCTGTTTCACAGGGCAGTGTGAAGAGTAGATGGGACTCATCATGCATGAGGTCTGGCTCCCAGAGAATACTGCAGAATGATCAGGATTGCTGCTGGTGAGCCACAGAAAACATTCAGTCTGCTCGGACTCTGCAGCAGTTGAGTTTGAAGTCAGGGGACTGGATGGGACAGCCCTGAGACACCCCTAGGCCAGAGGCCAAAGCACCCCAGCAGGGGCTGGATAGAGCTTGGGTGGGGTGCAGGGAAGCCCACTGTGGCTTCAGTGGCCTGGGCTGCATGGTTTGCAGTTCAGCACCATTTTCAGGAGTGCAGGAGTAGGGCGTGCGGGGAAGAGATGCTGGGTACACAGAGCCCTCATCGCTCCCACCCAGCTGGGCCCAGCAACTGGGCACTGGCCAGACTACCTTTGTGTGTCCCCTCTTCAACTGGGACATGTTCCAGGTCAGTCTGAAACCCAAAGGCCTCCTTGCTGTCCCCTTGCCTGAGACGCTTTGTCGGTACCAACCTCTTAACCCAAGTTTTAAGGACTTGAGCGGTGGAAAGCGCCCTCAACTCAGAGCCTGAAGGCCTCTACCCCAGAGGAGTTGCTGAGCCTGTTTGCTTCGCTCCTAAATGCTCTGGGTCCCACCTCCCTGGGCTAGTTGAGGATTAGCTAATATGTGTTACAAAGGATTTCCTGGATTGCAAAGCAATCTTCAGATATTCCCAAACCTCAATAGGTGGCTTCCTGAGACCTGGCTGCTTCCTAGTCCTGGCCCTGGGGTGGCTGACCCGTCTGCACAGCGGCCTGGAGAGGTAGCTGAGGACATTGGGAAGCAGCTGTGCTGTCCTTCAGGGAAACCAGAAAACTGCTCGACTTTCTTCTGATTGTTCTCTGCCTGAGGTGAGGAGGAGCTCAAGGAGAAATGGGCTCAGGTGCAGGCATTTTTATGGGACTGTGGTTTCTTGGTGTGGCATGGAGAAAATTTTCCTGGGCCTGAGGGACAGACCTGACTTGGGTCTTGGAGGACCTTGGCGGCCCCCACTGTACAGCTGAACTGCCCAGCCCCTCCCCACAGGGCAGTGACATGTCTCCCATCCCCACCCCAAGGCCCAAGGTGAATGGCTTGGATGCCTGGGCCTGGACTACCTGGACCCTGCCCTGAAGCCCAGAACAATTCCAACGCAGGCTGCGGAGCTTTGGGGCTCAGACTAGCCCCCGGTACCCTAAGTCACCCGTGTTCCTTAGTCTCTTACAGGTGAATGGCCATCCAGGGACACTCTCTCCTGCTTCTCTGGTGGCAGCCAGGCCCCTGGTCTTCCTGACCCAGAGGCTCTAACCAGGTCCCTGGCGTCCGACCTGGGCAACCATTCACCTCTCCCCTCCCATGGCCTTGTGCTGTGCTGAGTGCACAGTAGGCACCTATAGGGTGCCCAGCAGCTGTACCAACCAGGAGGCCCAACAAGAAGGGGGCAGGGCACAGGCCCAGATCCCTCCGGGCCCCAAGGAGGCTTCCCCATCCTCAGAGTGTGCTTTAGTCCCTTGTCTTGGTCCAGGAAGACCTCACCTCTCATCCCTCCTGCGCTGGGTCAGCTGTGGCTACTCAACACTCATCAGTCACTTCTGGTGCTCTAGTCAGCTGGGAGGCCTACTCCCTGCACCTTACTCCTACCCAAACTGCTCTGGAAGCCAGCAGCCCAGCCCGCCCTAGCTTTCCCTGGCTGCCTGCATCAGTCTTCGCAAGGGCACAGAGCTTGGGAAGTGGCAGGGCAGGCTCCACATAAGGCCCGCAAGGACACCTTCATCTCCTCCAGATGCTGCACCACTGCGGAGTTCCCGACAGTCATCTCAGTTCGTTCCCAGTTGGTTCCCTCGAATGCAGCCATGTAAGTATGTGTGTGTGCATGCACATGTGTGTCTGTGTACATACATGTGCACATACTCATGCACATTGGCACACCTCTCCTCCCCGGCCAGAGGTACTGAGGCAAGGCCCGGGTGGCACTGGGGCCCTCGGGAGTGTCTGGTGTCCTGCCCCGGCTCTGTGACCTTAGAATGCAGCGCATTGTTGGCTTCTGACTGTGCAGTGCTGGCCTGAGCCTTTTTGGGTGCTCTCTGTGGCCCACATGGCTGTGGGACATGTGCCACAGGTGAGGAGGGGCAGGGTCCACTCCACCGCCAGCTTCTTCCAGTCACCTGCAGCAGAGCTGTGGGGTCACCTGTAGGCCTCACTGACCCACCCTCTCCGTTCCCTAGAGTTTGTACTAGAGACCTGGCCTCAAGATCAGCTTCTGGGGGCCCTTGACTCGGACAGCGTCTCAGGCACCCTCAGCACCCCCAACCTCCTAACTGCTGCCAGCTTCTCGGCTTGGGGCTTCCCAGGCCAGGCCCCACTCCCGCTTTGTCCCTTTGCTGCATGTTTGTTCCAGCTGTCTCCGACCACTGCATCCCTCCCCTGGTCATTAACCCTTCTCTCCCAGGCTTTCCTCTTTACCAAGAGCTGGCCTTCACTAACCAGCCTGGCCAAACCCGTCTCCTTCCTCTGAGTGCTCCTGTTCCCCCTGCCAGCCCACCGAGGCTCATCCCGATGGGGTGTGAGTAGTGTCAGGTTCCTCAGCAACGCAATGGCCCCTGAAGGCTTAAAAAGGTGCCCACTTCTAGAGGTACCCTCTCCCCCTACCCCAGTGGAGTACAGGCCTTCGCAAATGCTGGTTGAAAAGATAAATATTATTTACATCATCTTCCCTCTTACAAGTGACATCCTCACCTCCTAGTTCCCACCCTCGAAGCATGCTCTGGTGGCCCAACCCTCTGGACACAGCAGGCCTGTGTGGGCTGGCCAGTCTACACCTGGAGGGGAGCAAGCTATGTGCCAGCTGGTTGTTCCAGGAGCCACTTGTGCTGTCCAGGGCACTTGGGCAGAGAGGGATCCCTTTGCTCAGCTTGAGAGCCTGCCCCGGAGGCTGTAGGCCCCAGTGGTTCTTTGTTCTCCTTGAAGGAGGTTGGCCTTGGCTGGGGTACACTCTTGTGCCCCTGCAGTGCCCAAACGGGGTGACACCCCGAGGCAGGAGGTGGCAGGACTCAGGATAAGGGTATTGTTGGGGGGTAAGTGAGGGAAAGCCGGGGTGGCCTACAGAGTAGTAAACATCCATGGGTGCAAGGCAGCAAGGCAGGACCTTTGTAGTGGCAGTGCCATGGTGCCAATGACGTTCTGGTGCTTTGGGAGTGGCCCAGTATGTGATGATGTCACCTGATTTCTAATGGTATCTCCAGGGCTGCCTATTGGACCATGTGACCTCAGTTCTCAGCGGTGTTCAAAGGCATTGGTAGGGTCTGGAGGCATCATGGTGACTGGATGCTGTCACAGGAGTTTCCCATGATGCCCTGGGGGAGTAAACCACCTCTCTACCGTTGGAGGGGACCCCAGTCTCTGTGCTCTGTGTGAACGTGGCTCTAAGAGGGCCTTGTGTGCTGCCGTGGGTGTTCCAGCTCTCCACTTCCACCCCATTCCCATTTCCATTCACCAGGGAGGACTGGGGCAGTGGGGAGTCAGAGGCCCTGGGCCCAGCCCAGCGCAGTAAGGCTGCTGCTCCTGGAGGAGGCGCTGGTTGCCTCCACACGGGGTGGTCTGTGAGCCCGGCTGTCATCTTCCCAGCTACAGATCTCAGGGGCTGTTTTGTGTGGCCTGTAGCTCAGACTGCTGTAGACTGCTTGATACTGTGGAAGCTGACCCGGGTTGGGGAGGTGGGGATGGACATGGCACGGGCCACACGGGCGCGGATGGAGTGTTTGTCTTGCCATCGGTGCCACCTCTTCCGGACAGCAGAGCGGACCTGTGGGCACGGGGCAGAGGCTTGAAACTCGCTCCCTCCCCTGGGCTGCCGTGAGCAGAGGAGCCCACAGTAGGTGGCGACATTTCACATGGCTGACGTTGTTCATTTGCATATTTGCTGGGTTTGGGGCATACAGATTCCCCACCCTCAGCCCACAGAAAGCACTGCCCAGGGCTCAGCCTTCCCAGTTTTCAGATTCTTTTGCAAGGTTGAACCCCGGGCTTCCAACCCCCAATGCCCGCTGCCTCTGGGGCAAAGGGAAAGGGCTGCCATCCCAGGAGCAGAGTGGGCAGGGACGGGCACCACCCAGCAGAATCCCACACGAACCCAGGAGCAGGGAGCACAGCCCGCCCTAGGTACAGGACGGGGACAGTCCCAGTGGCCTGTGAATCCTAAGCCCAGTCCCCATCTGGGTCCTCACCTCGCTGTTGAGGAAACAGTAGAACACAGACACGAAGAAGCCCTGGGGGACAGAGGGACAGTCAGAGGCCTGTGCAAGCAGGGTTCCCCTGACCCTGGCTGCCTCCAGGCTCCCAGACCTCTAGGTCTCTGCTGAGCGAACCCCCACCCAAGCAGGTGTGCAGCTGGCCCTACAGAGCTGGGGGCTGCTGGGCTCCATGCAGGGAGGGAGGCCATACCTGGAAGGATTCCAGGAAGGAGTTGAAGTAGATGAACACAACCCGGGAGACCTCATCCTCCCCAGGGTTGACAAAGAACAGCATGTAGGTGATGCCCAGGAGAGGCAGCAGCACCAGAGTGGCCTTCACAGCCTTCCTGGGGGTGGGGAGGGGAGGTCCCCAGTCAGAGCCCAGACAGAAGGGGTTGGGCCTCTGGCTGGTACAGGGCTGGGCCTGGGGATGGGGCAGATCTAGGGCAAATCTGAGGTGGGGGAGCTGTGGATCCAGGAGGCACTGCCAGGCCCGAGGGAAACCTTGGCTCAGAGGCTGGGACTCTGAGGCCCCCATGGTGGGGGAGGTGGGAGCCAGGTACCTGTACTGAATGGTCTCAGATGTGGTGGATGCCCGGAGTTTGGTCATGAGGATGCGCACGATGTTGAAAAGGAAGATAAAGTTGATCTGCAATTTGAGCACACCAGCGGGGACCGGGAGTGTGGATGTGTGCAGGATGTGGGGTGGGGGGCGGGACAAGCCCTCAGCCTTCTCATTTCTAGCCTTGATGCCCCCACTGCTTCCCCTCCACCTCATTAACACCTGCACTTTCCTGGCCTTGGCCCCTCCTTGAGTGGTCCCCACCTCTAGGCAGAGGGTCCTCTCTGTTCACTGCAGATACTGATGGCCCCTCCCTACTGTGCCCTGTCTCTTGTTCCCCACCGAGGTTCTTACCAGCAGGACCAAGATCATGGGGCCCTGGTAGATGTAGTCGGTGTACACTCCAGGCCTTTTGCCAAACCAGCACCTAAAAGGCCAGAGTAAGAAGGTGAGGTAAAGGGTAATCCACGTCCACTTCTGAGGCATGGAGAGGGGCAGTACTTGGTCAGGGCAGGACTGAGGCTGACAGCTAGGATGTGGGTGCCCCCAGTTCCAATCCTGGCAGGAGTTCAAGCCAGTTGATCCTACTGCAGGGCCTCAGTTATCCCACTTGCAAAAAGGACAGCATCCTCATTGTGAGATGTGAAGTTGGAAGCAAGCTGTGGCAGGGAGAGGGGGAAAAGATCACCAACTGGCCCAGGACCAGACTGAGGCCCAGCACAGCACTGATTCCTCAGTTTCCCCTTGTGTCCCCTGGTGGCTGTGGTGGAACATGCCCGCTGGGGTGCCCCTGGAGTGGGCGCCTGACAGCATCCTCTGAATCTACTCCAGTGCAGCCTAAATGACTTTAAGGCAGAGAATTTCCCAGGTACTACCTGGGACAGGGCAGCACCGCTTTGCATTGCCCTGAGTTGCCTTCCAACAGGTTCCAGAAGGAGGGTGGGGATAGAACAAAGTGGAAGTCCTACATCCTTGAGTAGCTAGATCTCATTATGCTTTCATAAACCAGAAAGTGAGACTTTTATGTGAAATCGCTCGAGTTTTTAAAGATTGGCTACAGAATCAAGTTTCCAAAAAATACCATGCAGGCCGCGTTCAGCCCTCCAACCCCTGGTCTGCACCTTTAATTTCTCACACCCATTTCCTTTTGGCGGCAGTGTCTACATTCTACCACTAGGTGCCGCTTCAGAGCCGCTCAGACCCACTTTCTTCTCCAGCCCAGGTGTTTTTTTCCCACCAGCCAGCACCTTCCAGCCTCTACACACACATTCTCTCTCCCTCTCCTTCCCACCCTCCCTCTCTCTCTCTTTCTGTCTCTGTCTCTCTTACCTGCAGGTGCAGGCCCCCCACCCAGGGGCAGCCTCATCCCTCAGCTGGCTCCCTGCCACCCTGAGCCCCGTCCCACCAGCTGTGCAACCAGCAGGACCTAAGCCAGAAGGAGCTACCTTTGAAGACATGGAAAAGAATTTTCCAGGGTCCTGTGGAGGCCAGTGAGGCCGTGGTGTCCCCTTCTGGGGAGGGGAGGGGTTGTAACTATGGTGGAGGTGCCTAGACAGCCCCCACCTCAGTTGGTCCCAAGAACACTTCCCTGGCAAAGATCTTAGCTTCCCCCCGGCTGGGTATGTTGGCCTTTTTCTGTCTCTTTCTGAGGTTCTCAATCTTAGCTGCATACTGGGTAGTTAAATTCCTGGTGCCCAGGCCATACCCAAAACCAATGGCATCCAACTGTTTGGGGTGAAGCCCAGCATTAGCCCTTTCTATGGCTTCCTAGGTGGTTCTGTGGGGCACAGCTGAGAAACCCTATAGCAGAAGTCTAGTTTTCAGGGGTGACTGGAAAGGTATGTCTCCTTTATAGGGAATCCCAGGCTTCAGAGCTACAAACAGCTCCTAGGTGGCTTCCTAGGTGGTTCTGTGGGGCGCAGCTGAGAAACCCTATAGCAGAAGTCTAGTTTTCAGGGGTGACTGGAAAGGTATGTCTCCTTTATA